>CM073762.1:20594277-20751503 GCA_037127475.1 Arma custos
ATTAGAAAAATTTCAATAAAATAAATTGTTGATAATTTTGAGTTGTGGGTGAAACGCGGTAGTGTATTTTTGTAAGCACTATTAAAAAGCTATCAAAGAAAAATGTTTATATGAAGCTCTTTCAGAGGCATCAAAACGGAATAATTTGAATTTTTAATAATAAGAAACATATGTAGCCCAAGAATAATCCATAAGTATGTAACAATTTTAAATTAAAAACATTACTTGACAAAAATAAGTACAGGATCTAATTTAATTATATAAATTTTTTCCATAGACGACTAGAAAAAAAATAAGGTAGTATGATCGTCTCAACCACCAACCCCCTGATTTAATTCGTTCCTGGCTTATGTCGGACTACTTAATTTGTTATAAAAGACTTTATTATTTTCTTCTGGTTTAGACCGTGTTGATAAATTTTTCACCAACGTTTCGCCAGCCATGCTGGTGACCCTGAAGAAGTCAACAGCATGGCTGGCGAAACGTTGGTGAAAAATTTATCAACACTGTCTAAACCAGAAGAAATCAACAATGTCTTTTGTAATAATAGTGGCCGTAGAAACTTAAGTAACTTAAGAGTACTTAATTTGTGTTTTATTTTTAAGTACCTATATTTATAATTGTAGTATGTATTATCAAACCTAATAAATTTTTAAAATATTTTATTTGAAAAGAAAAGATATGGCCAGGAGGGGGACTGGAACCCGGGTCTCTCACCTCACCGTGGTGACGCCTTAACCATATTTATACTAATAAATTTTTCATTCTAGCAATCAATTTAACCTTGTTCTTAATGAAAATATTAAATAAATTTTATTAATGCATAACTAAAGGCTTGTCGAACAGTAAATAATGTCATAATGAACAAAATGACGTTTAAAAAGGAATAATCATAAAATAGATTCATCAGTAACCAATTTTGAGTTTACCTTACTAATAATGTGTTAAAATTAAAAGCGTATAATAAAAAAATATTTATGGTTCGAAGATCTATTTTTTGCTGTAAAGGTGAAAGGACTCTAGAACGTTGGCCGAATGACAAATGGTTCTCGCTCGCTAACTGCCCGGTCGACAGATGAACAACATAAGTGTTTTAGGAGACCGGTGCTCTCCAACTGCAGCGTCGAATATAGCTACCATAGCTCTCAATACTACTATTGTACATAAACATTTAGTCCATAGAATAAGGAAGAAAATTGGAAAGGAATGTAAACTATAGTATACTATATAAGTAATAGTATAGAAAAAAAATTGAACCACAACAGCCGATGAATGTTCTCGAGTTAAATAAATTTCATGAACTGTAATGTTTTTAATCTAACGGTTGTGTAGGAGGCAACGCTAAACACAGGATAGGTAGCCCCAGGAGGATCTACGAATCTCACAGGATCGAACCACAGCTGATAACAGAGTAAACAGCATTATCTAATGCAGCCGGTCACTAGATCAGTATGTAGCATATAGATTTAGTAGAGGTGCTACCTCTCCCCAATAGTAAATAGTAAAATAGTACATAAACAAGGCTAACTCAATACGAAGAGAATTCAGCCAAAGATGTCGGCTTGGAAACTAGCTTAGAAAGATAAATTATATAGAATAGAAAAACTTTATTCTGGGACCAAGTACCTTTATAATAACAATAATGAAAAAAAAAAAAGCCATATTATACATCTGGCCAGAAGGCTACATAATAATATGAATCATGAGGTAATTAAAAGTGACAAAAACATAATAAAAATATAAATAAAAAGTACGAAACTTGACAGAATATTAACCAATTGCCGAAAATAAATATATTAATGCCGACTGAATAAGTATAAACAAAATTAATTGCGAAATCACACAATAAAATAAATGAATGGGATAGCATCCAATAAAGTATTTACGTAGTCTACATCTTCTTTGAGTAAAATAAACAAAACATGTAGGAAACGAAATCGATTAATCAATACAATTTATTTAAGCGGAAGATTGCTTTGCCTGGAGAGCATCTTTTTGGGATGTCAAGAGATGTTGGAAAAGCAGGGATTGAAGAAGCATGGCGGATGAAAGGCGGGATTGAGTTCCACACGTGATGGAGCGGGCGAGGAAGGAACGGCGGGATCTTGTTTTGTGGTGCTGGACAGAGGATTTGAATTGGAGGAGACTGTAGATATATGAAGGGTGTTGAGAGTTAATGGATTGGTATAGAAGAGCACTAAGGAAACATAGTCTGTCAACAGCCTTGGGTCGACCTAATGGGATCTGCAGACCCTCAAGGAAATCACCCAGCCCCTGTAAAGTGGGTAACTTTAATTGTGGGAGTAGAGTGTGATCTCAGCCGAATCACCTCACTACAAAACCATTATCTCAGAAGTAGTGCAGTTTCTACTTAACCTAATAAATAACACAATTCGTGTATATTGTTACATTTTTTTTAATAATATAAAATATTGCTATATGTGACGCTACCTAGAACATTTGGAGTACCTGGATAAATAGGGTAAGGGCATACAACAGGTGGTGTCCCTTAGGGTTTATTACCTTAACTCTTAAGATCAGAGCGGCAGTTGTTCGGAAGGAGCGGTCAACTCAAGATGCAAGGAACTGGATGAAGCAATGGTCGAGAAATAGCAAGTCACATATAGCGTTCCCCTTTCTTTATAGGTAATTTTATAACTTATCTTGTAATAAATATAATGTTACTTAAAGAAATTAAAAAAGAATCTTTATTTGATTGATAACTCCTGGTCAGTCAACCACGTCAACTTTTGGAGAAGAGGTTTACAACCTTTACATTTCTGCCTCTTATTTATTAATGATATAGACTTAATATATATTAACTATAACGATCTCAGGGTGGCATCCCATTTACTTATTTAGATATAGTTCAGATCAAAGGATCTAACTTTCCTCCAGATCATTGCTTGTATCTTTCCTCCAGATCCATGTAATGCTAATAATTACATATAGCAATATATTATTGTTCATTTTAAAATTTGATGTATATCACTGGACTAAAATTACTTCAAATTTTCATAAATTAAGAAAGAAAAAAACCAAACAAAAATCATGCATCAAAAAATATCAAAATCAATTTTGAACAGGGATGTGGACTATAAGGAATAAGTATACTCTGCACTTTAAACAAAGAAATTTTTTATTAAAAATGACATTTAAAATTGAAAAAAATTTTATGAAGGAAATTCTTACTTTTAACTTATTTAGTTATGTACAGTATGGTTTTTGATGCATAAAACCAGAAATTGTTGTGATTGAGTATGACTTGTAGTCGAAACGTCTTAAGACTTAATAACTAAAGAATTTATTGACTAGATAATGGTTTTTCCTTCTTAATTTATATGTATTATTGTCTAAAATGTTATGTGGTGCCTTTATTACTTAACTAGAAATGTCCAGGATACCAGCTTGCGAACTTCAGGTGAATACTTATTGAAGTTCAGAATACTAAATCTTACAAGAGGGAGCTAAAAAGTTAGTATTAAGGGCTCATCTATTCTTAGGGATTTAAATTCGAAAAAGAAAACCATTTCTATTAGAAATACAATCACAAACAGGCAAGTATCTGAGAATTATTTTGATTGATCGGATTCGTGAAATTGCCTTATTTATTACTAATGATTGTATATACGGTACCAGGATAAATTTAGACAGTTGCGAAGAATTGGAATCTACTTTTAAAGCAAACCATTTGTGCGTCAAATTAAGTAGGGCGGGTTAAAATTATTAATGTGGAGTAATGAGATGTACATTTCAGATATGGTTAAATTTAACTTGAATTCGTCACCATGTACATAACACATTGATCATGTCAAATATATATGGAGATGGCCATCAAATAGGTAGGGGTCGAACTCTAGTTGAGCATCTACTGATAAAAATCGATATATTTATCGATGAGAAAAAATCGATCATATTACAACGTGGTATTTTGAAAGATGTACAAACTCTCAACGGATCCTATTCGTTTGAGATCGAGCCTGTACATATAAATTATTACGGTTTTAAATAAAACACTTTTCAATGATTAATTAAGTAAATACCTTATTCACTTATTCATATTCGTTATTATTGTTATATTCAACTCATATTTGATATTAAAATTAGTATCGATTAGGAATCAGTGAAACACATTTCAGCCGTAAACTCAACATAAGATAAACAACCTAATTCAAAAGAAAGCGAGAAAAGGGGGCTGATAGTTAGCTTGAATGACTAGAGGTCCATGGTTTAGCAAAAATTGGTTAAAAAAAAAAAGAAGCAGTAACGTCATTTCGTCATCAATTTAACAAAATATGTAATAAAAAATCTCTAGATATTAAAAAAAAATTGTATCGGTGTAGAAAAAGAAGAAATCGAAGATAAACATCGATCATCGACATGAAAACGCCAGCCATCAATGCTCAACTTAAGATCGATTGTTTTCTTAATGAGTCTGCATAAATTTTATAATCAGTCAAAATAATTAACATTAACTAGCTAAACCAGATTTCATAGACATGGACTCTAGATCGAATATAAACAGTTTCCTACCCGATTCTATACAGGTATATAGGTGTTTCTTTCATTAACGAATTTATAGACTATAAATCATGGGAGATATTAATTATGATTATACTAATAATAAATAAAGTAAGCAAAAACTCAAAAAGTTTGTAAGAGGATGTAATAGGATAAATTCCCAAAGGTTTAAGTCTCTAAAATATTGTAAAAAAAATCAAGCAGACAAAGTTTCCCCGATTCAGGCATTATCAGAGCATATATAAAAAAAAAATCACTTCAAAGAAGTCAAAGTGCAGCATATCTCACACTGACAGGTCCAAACAGACTCATCAAATAGAGACTCAAACAGCTCTAAGATTCATCACAAACAACTATTATTATTGTGTTATTTTTGGAGCGTTCATTCTACTATACTCTTAAGAGGGAGCGAGGTAGCTCAGAGTATATTGTGCTGAGGTTAATGCGGAAAATTTCGGGTTCAAATCTGCTTGTGACAGATAAATTATCTACAGACACTCCTTCCTTTCAACAAGCTTTTATTAGTTTAATGTAATGTACAGCGTCTACATTTGATGAGTATAATATTAGATAATAATCTGATTGTGTTATATTCGAATGTAAACAAGAAAATTCAGTAAGTCGTAAATAAAATTAACACAAACCGCAGATATTATTACTTCAAACGTCTTATACACAATTGCAAAACGAAATAAATTTACTTCTTATACTCCATACATAAGAGGGAAGAGACTAAAAAATCTTGAATAGGAGATCTTGAAGGACTCTACCTAAGCTTGAAGACTAAGAATGAATATAAGATGCTAATAGGGCTAGCTCGTACGTCGAGGGTTTGAAAGATGCGACGAAACAACAAAGGACGGTCGTGCGGTCGTAAATAAAACTTCTAACAAACACTTTTACTTTTAACGCAACTTCGCCTCGAGCTATGACTAGACAATGAACCACTTAAGTACCTTCTTAACATTCATCCAAGTCAGACAGATCATTAAGATGGTAAACATAAATTTCTAAGGACTCCAAGTCCCTATAGATGAAGCTAATAGTGTAGTTTACATTTTTATAAGTGCATAAAACATTACAAGTATCATTATTACTTTAAGAAGCACGTTCCTTTGGAACTGAATGAGGTAGTTCTCGAAAATAATGAAGGGACAAGATGCATCTTGATAGAATGGGGAGAACGTTTTGATAAGAAGGCGCCCATAATCTGGAGTCTATTCAACAGATGAAAGGAACCTGATTGAGAACGAATGCGTCACTAGAAAAATAAAAGCTACATCATCCGCAATGTTTAGACCCATCTAACAAGTAAGGAGTTGTGAAGAGGATAGGACAGGTACGACTTGAAAGCACAAACATTTGGAGAAGATAAGGTTTGAAGTTCAGGTTAAAATATAACATTCGATAACTGACTTCAAACTACCAAAATTGAGGTAATTTATTTTACTCGAAGTTAAAAAAATCCAATATTAAATAAATAAAAAATAGTATCACTAAAGCCCTTGAAATGTCTTGGCTTCAGTACATGGTAGAAACTGGTTTGTGTCTAGAACAATGGTTGTGCTAAGAGGCGATTTGTCTGAGATCACCTCTCTAATTTTATCCCACAGTTAGAAGAGAAAATTTAGCCTACTTTATGAAGGTTGTGGAGCCCCAGGATGGTCTGTAGGTCTTTACCACATTAAATTATCTGCCACAACCGGATTTAAAACTGTGCACAGCAATTTGGCATTTTACACACTAAGCTATTCTGCTCCCTAATAATAAGGTTAAATAAAAAAGAAAATTATCCTAGTGAAATTCTAACATTAGCAACAGATAAATAAAATCATTATTTATTTAAATATAACTCATACATTTTAATATTCCATTTCTAGAATAACAGACAATTTATGTATTATTCAAATGAACTGTAGAAGTTGTCAATGTTACTAAATTACAATATCCGTCATATTGACGAATTATTTAAAACCAATTGCCTCTCAACGAATTTATTTCAAAGCAAAAATATTCCAGATATTGGCCTTCTGTTTTCATTCTATTTATATATTTATATTCTAAACAATAAAATTAACAGAAGTGATTATATTACTGAAATAAACAGAAATGGTGATAATAAAATACATCTTAGGATGGTGAAATAAAAAATATAATTATATTATATTTAAAACATTATCCATATATAGAACATTAAGTCTGACAATAACATTTTAGATATCAACAAAAGCGTCATCGAATCCAATAATACTGCAATAACAATGAATTTCATCCAAAATAGATTCTTACTCACATGGTATAGTTCTGCAGATTCCCCCTCTAAAAGGGTACGGAAGTAAACGCCATTTGATTCGACGGGGGCAATCGGAAGTGTCAAAATATCGCAGGAAATAAATATATAAATCATCAAAACACCCCAAACAAGTTTCTACAGATTTTGAAAGGCATTTTAAAGATACATTGTCATTCACTTCATATGCCATTAAAAGCTTTGATGTCTCATAGACTAATTTTGTAATAAATTATAAATCAATTCATTCGCGTTTCTTATTTCTTTTTTTTTTTTATACAAAGCTCGAGATTCTCTCCCTTCTCTATTTTTCATTTGTACCGTTAATAAAATCGTACAATAATTTTTTTATAAAATTATATAAAAGAAAGCAATATTCGGTATAGCTGATTTTTCGGACTTGCGAAATTCCGTTTTAATTATATCCCAAGGGTATAAAAAATACATAGTCCGCATACATACGTGCTCATACATAATCCTATTATAATTTAATTATATGCTCTGTATTTCTTTACTTTAATATAAATTCTGTAACTCTTCCTTGCTACTGCAAAGATTTATATAGTTATTATCTGTTTCTTTCTAAGCTCCGAAGGTGGTGTACATTGTGGGCCGCAACGTTGGCACAATTAAAGAATAAGTTGTGATTATTTTGGGTTATCTTTGGCTGCATCCCAGGACCAATTCAATCCATCATTGGAATAAAAAATAATTTCTTATATTCAAAGCAAGTATAACTTAAAATAACCGTTTTTGATATGAATAATTTATTTCTCTTTTTTAAAAAGCTATATTATTTACAATAAAAATGTATCACATAAAGTATTTGTAAGGTCTTTTCTTTCCCTATTCAATATTAACGTGGGCTGTTCCGAAAATGGATACCATATAAAGAATCCATACAAAGGATCTTTTTTACTTTTCCTTTCAACGACTAAGCTCTTCATCTTCTTGGATCCGGAGGACTTAAAGATCATCAGGACAAATCTTTTCCTAAAGGTCAACTCTTTTATAGAAATGAAAATAGGATCATGATATTTAGCTTGATCTCGGTATTTATATACATAAGAAATATAATTCATTTTCCATCAGTCAGTTGATAAAATATAAAAGAGAAACCACATGAAAAATTATTTTAAATAATAATATTCCACAGATACCTTTCTCAAAAACCCTTCCCTTCATTCAAAATAAAATTATCTTAATAAAAGTAATACTTATTTTTTTAAATAAGTATTTAGGTGACTATAATTTCCATAAGATGCTTTACATAACAATTTTTATTTATACTAATTAGATTTCAATATGAAAATTAAAATTAAAATCTAGGATTGTAAAAATTAAACAAACAACTGATTCAAACATTTTTCATAATTTTTTTACTGTTGGCTATTTTATTTTAAGAAAATGATTAAAACTTTATATATGGCCATTACCAAGAGTAATGGAAAACAGTAGATGATTTTTTAAAATTTCTTTTTCTTAGTTTAGTACTTCATAGGTTTTAACTCATCGTTCCTATATCATTCACAGCCCTGTAGAAGGGCTGAGAAGTCAGACGAAACGTACTCTAACACTATATCTCTTTTGAGTACTACCAGTGGGTAGTTTCTCTACTTGTCATTATCATGCCATGATATATCACTTAGCCTATTTATGTACTTGTTGTATTATTGTAATACAGTTGTAGATATCAATAAATAAATTAAAAAAAAAAACACTATATATAATATAATAGCCGTTCATATTACCTTTATTAGATTGAGAGTAAAATTATATTATAGATTTCATGTATAATATATTTTATTTTTTATTCTATTCACAACCACGGATGGTCCCTGTGGGATCTACAGATCTTCCTGGGATTCACCCATCTGTATAAAGTGGGTACTGCTAACTAAGGAGAAAACTCTGATCTCTGATTACCTTCTTGCACAATCGTTGGCTTGGAAACAGTAATGATGGTCTCTACCATGTATTGAACCCAAAAACGTTCTAGTAGTACAGATTTTTTAATTTGAAAAATCATAATTAAACCAGCCAAAAACGTCATCAGCTAATTAACATATTAAAATAACAACTAATTTACTTTTTTATAAAAAATGGTACGAAATGTTCCCTTTGATAACAACGTACAAGTACAAATCGTTTTAATTACAGCATCTGCCAAATTTTTTTTGCGCCAACGAAAGAGTACCAGAATAGTCTAGTTCTATTTTATAATGGCTCTTTGTATCAAAGCAAGAGTGTGTGGCCGTGAATTCTTCAAGTAATCTATAAATCTGATTGTTATCTATTCTGAAGATTGAATCTCTTGCGTGCCAGCAACAGATGCTTCCAATATTCCGTGGTATATGCCGCTTAAGTGAATAAGCTCTCCTCAAATTTCGTATCAAGGTCAGACGTTTTAATATTCAAGATTGTGAAGGCAAGGGAAAAAAAAGGGAAAAAAAAAAAAGACAAATCAGGAACTTTGTAGATAGGTTGAAATTTGTAGATAGGTTCTTTGTATAGTTTAAGAAAGAAATTTGGATAATTCCACCCCGAGGGTTTCTCTTTTAATATAATGGGGATTCGAAGGTTGCATACAATCCTTCAGTTTTGAAGTTAGACATCTGAAATTATGGATGTACGAGTAACTTATATTTAAAAAAAATAATTAAATTATTTATTTAAAATGATCTTTCACGAAACTTTATGTGGCAGGCCGAATTCCACGCGAGCGAAGCCGCGGGCTTAAGCTAATATATATATATATATAGTGTTTTAGATCTTGAGTTTCAGTCTTTTTTTAACTTCTTAGGCGACGTTTCGAGACTAGGTTAGTCTCGTACTCATGCCCTGACAGTGAACAAATGAGTAACAAACAAACAACAAATGAGACTAACCTAGTCTCGAAATGTCACCTAAGAAGTTAAAAAAAGATTGAAACTCAAGATCTAAAACACAATATAATTTCCATAGCAGTCAAGATAAGTAGAAACCAATATATATATATATATATATATATATATATATATATATATATATATATATATATATATATATATATATAACTTATACCACTCTAACTCTTGAAGGGTATAATTTTCATTAAGTAGCAGAGTCTGTACTGTCTAGACTCTAGGACATTGGCGGTAAGGGGTGGTTTTGAGTGGATAACCACTAACTAAATAACTATGTGAATTTAAGTGGATATCCATTTTATAGAGGCTGGTTAAGCCCCAGGAGGGTCTCAAATTATGACAGATTAAATGATTTAATTACCATTGACGGATTAAAAGTCTGAACCTTCAACATCACCTCAGTACTCTACTCACTGAACAACCACTATTAATGATTTATGATCTTTCTTCATAAATCGTGATTGTTCATGAAAATAAATTTAAGCAAATTATTATTAATCACTTCGGTACAGAGCTCGCCGGTCAGGAAAGCATGCCCACGGCCGGCACTGCCACAAAGTGTACGCACGATACATTGAGCCAAAACGATAAATCCGTTTCGTTCATTTAGCTAGTTTTATATATTTGATGTATACATATATATACGTGTATGTGTCTATGTATTTATGGATAAAATTACGTAATTTTTACAATGAGACCTATTCCTTAAAATTAATATATGATATGAATTGAAATACAAAGGAAAAAAAAAAAAAGAAAAATCAGTAACAAAAAACATCAAAGATATAACAGTCTTGAAAAGTGTATATATAGATACAAAGAGGAAGATAAGGCTAAAACTGTATGGACACTTAAAAATAATGGAAGTAACACGGATTACAAAGACGTCTAATTACGTTAACAAACTGAAAAACACAGTACGATGGATAGAAGCAATGAAGGAAGATGCCTACAAAATATATGTTACAGAAGAAATAATCCGTGACAGGAACCGCTTCAGGCTGCTGATAGAGTACGCAACCTAGGAAGAAGACAAGCCTAAGCCTCGACCGAAGAGAGTATGGACAGAAGATCAGAGACAAGCAGTTGGAGAGAAAATTAAGAAGTACTGGGAAGAGAAGGAGAAAAAGAGATACCATAAGTCGTGAGTTATGTGCGGTCCATAAATGGTCAAATTCATCGATAAAGTATAAATATACTATCAAAACATAACTTTAGGTTATTATTTAATTTCAAATTATTATGTAAATGTCGTTATATTCTAATAATGTTAATAATAAGCCCTTTGGCAACATATATTTTTATTAAATTTTGTTCATTTTTGTTATTCTTAAGGGACCTGGTACCAGAATAAAATTATTTGTCTATTCTATTCTATTATACATCTACATATCAATCACAACTCCAAAAGAATTCAATAGAAAACATACCAATGATAAAGCCTCAAGTCTCTAAAATACTAGAAAAACTTACTAGTCAACGTTTCGCCAAACAGGCACACCAGGGCATACATCAAAAGGAGAATTAAGAAAAATCGGATCAAAGGAGAATTAGTACAGCACATCTCACATCAACAGTCCAATCGGACTCCTAAAAAAGAGACTCAAACAGCTTTAAAGGCACACGGTCAGTTCGATGTATCAGTTAGGTATGTTCACATCGACACACCGAACTGACCGTGTGTAAGCTAAATTGATGTGAGCGCAGAGGTGTCGTTTGGATAGACATTACCCTTTCAATCGCTTTTCCAGACCTCGTCTGTATTCCTTCGTTTTGTGCATTTGTTATTACTGAGTGATACTATGGTTAGTTGGGGCAACGATTTTCTACTAGAATTTATATAACTGTTCAGGGGGAAGGATTGTTTGTGAGAAGTAACTTTAAACGATTGTCATAGCAAACAATAAACAAACAAATAAAATAAAAAAACTGCTTTATATAGAAATAACAATCCATCGTCCGAAAAAATTATTTCTGGAGCTTCCAAAGAGTAGCACATTAAACTGACACACCGAAGTGGGCATGTGGATGCGAATGTTGCTTTCAGTTAGAAGTGACAGTTAGAAATGAACACACCAAACTGACCGTGTGCAGCGGCCTTTAGGCTCACTACAAACAACTCTTATTGTTGAGATGTTTTTGTAACGTTCATTCTGTTACTGTTCATTTAAGATGGAGCGGGGAGCTCAGAGTGCAGAGTGCTGAGTTGCAATGCTGAAAGTTTCGGGTTCAAATCTTCTTGTGACAGATAAATTATCTACAGACCCTCCTTCCTTTCAACAAGCTTTCATTAGTTTAATGTAATATACATCATTAGCGTTTACATTTGATGAGTATAATATTAAGAGTATAATGACATAGCTCTAATTATCAGATAATTAAGCCAACTTTTTTCGTTTATAACGAATTTAATCAAGAAAATTCATTAAGTCATAAATAAAATTAACACACCCGCAGATATTATTACTTCAAATGTCTTATACACAATTGCAAAACGAAATAAATTGACTTCTTACATATTAAATTGAACACAACTTCCTTCGCTTCGAGGTATGACTAGTTTATGTTTGGATTGTTGATGTGAGATGTTCTGCACTTTTTCTTCTTTTATGTGTCTATTCTATTGGCGTAATTCTGATCATACCTGAATTGGCGAAACGTTGGTTTTTCAGTATTTTAGAGACTTAAGGCTTTGCAATTTTTCCTATTGCATTCTAATATATAAATTCACACACCGCTGGTAGTAAATATGTAATTAAATATACATTTAATAAAAAATATCAGATATTGATTAAGATATTCGCTCAAATTAAGTGGTAGAGGATGAAATTCTCAAAGTAAATAAGAAAGACTTTTGGAATATTATTTGGCCATTGATTGCAAGTCAACTTGGGCTTAATATTCCATTTCCGAAAGGCAAATCCCCTTTTTCACATCAGGGACTTCTATGGAATTGGAAAATGGCTCCCGAAGGATCTCCTTCAATTTCTTTAAACTTTCTCCGTAATTTGTCAATTTCATATAGATTGATTCTAAATTTTTTTCATACGTTCTAACATATATAATAAAAACTCTAATGTAAAACAATATGTGTATTACGTTCGTAGTTAAGCAATGGTTGAACCTCAGTAAAGATTATATCTATTTAATTAACTGTACAAACATGTTCAAAAATAGCAAGTAATCATCACAAGATATATAAAATATAAGTCATCATATTATATTTAATATTGATTCAATTCCATAAATGTAGATATCAAGATAAAGTTAAAACAAAATTTCGATTATAAAATTTACCAATTATTTGATTAATTCATAATTTTGATTTAAACATGAACGATAAAAAAACTAAATCAAAACTGACTTAACAGTCAAAACTTCTTTAAGAGAATCAAAGAATTGGCTGTAATTTGATTATTCATTCATTTGGGCCCAATACACCATTACAATCGGGTTCAAGGACAATTATAAATCGGTCTAGAAACACGAATTATGGCTGTTCAGGGTCAGCAGGACACGAGAACCTATATATATCTTTCACCGATGCTCACCGTCTTTGGATGAAACCTATGGGGTGGCTATTGATATCCTGAAAAAACACAAATAATAACCATTTTTAAACATATTCATATAGTATTACTTACTGAATCCTTTCCTATATAGAAAACAACTCCCCCACCTAAAGGGTGGAAAGGATTTAATCAGTTCATCTATGATTAATCTATAGGTGTTTACAGATGCGCATAGATGCATCTAATCGTACCAAGGCTAGAAGGGAAGGGCTGTTAAATACAAAGGGTTAAAGACCGTGACATTATTTTTAGGTCAGGTTCAGAGCTCGCATTGACTCAGATGGCTCGCTCTGCCACGGAGGTGTCACTGTCCTTGTTATATGTTAATTTAAACATGGCATGTTAATTAAAAATAGATAATCTATGTAATGTCTATTTTTATTTTGTTGGCCGCCCGTATATTGTTTTCGTTTGGCCCTGGCGTGTTTTAGAATTCGATTGATGTAACATTAGTCTTAATTTTAAATAAAATGTTTAATCCATTAGGCTAAGTTGCTGTGAAAGATAAATTATTTAATCCATTAACAGACATGGACCTTGTGGGATATGCAGAATTTCCTCACTCAGCCGTAGCTAAAAGTAATTGGTGAGGAAAACTCGATGGTTGAGCGAGATCTCGTACAATTCACTCCTCTGTACGACCGTCTTCCTCGAAACACTACAGTCTACACTGATTCCAATTCCTTCCATGGGTTGTAGAAGTACAGGTTTTTATTTTTCATTTAATTGATTAGCAGATTATTATTTATATAAAGACATGAGTAGTATGTATCAATGAGTAAGTTTAGAGATATTATACTTAAATCAAAAACTAATGGTAAAGAGTTCAAAAAGTGAGTGAGTAAAAACCAAAGTTGTTGGTAAAAATTTTCTTATGCATTTGCGTACATTTTCTTGTCAAATTTTTGTTTGCGTCACTCATCGATTACGGTAGGAAAGAACTCGAAACTCGCCATTACTATTCTTCAGTAAGTTTTTTAAAAATACAGCCAATGGAAGATTTAATACTATTCAATATCTCTTAAGGCTTTATCTTGTAATAATGATAAGAAAATACGGTATCTGTTATAGACTCAGCACATCGAAGCCTTAAATAAAAACTATGATTTAAATACAATTTTAAAATCTTTATAAATGCATTTGCATACTGTTCTGTATGGTGTCCCGGTAGATCGTAAAGCTTTTAGGAAAGAACAACGTCTTGGGTTATTCCAAAATAATGAGTTCAGTTCGAGGAAAGCTGGGTCCAAACAAAGCAGCATTGTGGAGCCTGTCAGCATAACTGAAGTGTCGAGATGGGCTTGTAAAGTTTAGCAACGAAAAAACTCCTGAAACATAGTAAACGTCTACCGTGTAAGCCGAGGCGTAGGTGGGAGGATTGTTTTGTGAGTGACCTAATGGAATTTGGTAGTGGTAGTGGTCCGTAGGTACAAGTTTGTAAGCAGAGATCGGTGGTATTAGTATCGACACCTCGGATTCACCAAGCCGTAATATCGAAACTGAAAAACAACACTTCTCAGGGGAATGAAAAAACTGTTTCGGTTAATTAAAAATAGTGCGTATCGTCAATTGCATTTACCTATGTCATAAGTGGTTTTGTGCCCAATAGATAGCTCTATATCAATTATAAATCTTAAAGCACGCTATGGATCGAAAAAAAAATTGTTGTGAAACACGAAGGTGTTTTTTTTTATATTCGATACTTGGCATCGGTATCGATCTATAGAAAAATATTATTTTTTATTTATCTATAGGATACAGTAAAAACTATTACCAGTAAAGTCCCAATCAAATAAATAATAATGTCAAACGAAATAAAAATGACCTTAATGCCAATATTTCACTACAGATTTAACCTTTTTACGTTAAGGGTTAATGAGGGTAATTCTTCTATACTGTTTCCATCAAGATGACTGAGTAGCCTCGTGGATAGAGAGGTAGCTTCCTGTAATAACTTAATGCTATCTTCCCTTATCTCTGGGCCAGCACTAAGAATAATTTAGACGTTTCGGTGAAAGAATGTGTGAGGACATTTTTCAAGTCGAGGCTCTATCAGTGTACAAGTCTTTTCGTTTCTAATTTTAAAGACTTCTGGACTACAGCCATGGAAAGTCAGAGTTTATCGGAGAAAGGTAACTTAGGTAAACTTATACCATCCTAGTATCTTAATATATTACTTAACAGGCCATGGATTTATTTATTTATAGTTTTATTCAAACCAGTATAATATGTATCTAATATATATCTTTTTGTCTTTATAATTGTAATCACACAATCATATTTTCATTCGAAAAGGTGATTTATTTAGAGATAATAATTAATGTATCTTAAATTTAAATGAAATTCGTAAATTATTTTAATATTATATATGTTATATAACTATTCTAAAACATAGTTCAAATAAAAAAAAAAAAATACGTAAACGTTCGCTGGGAGGTTTCCGAAGTTACACGTGCTTCTAATAAGACTTGCTATATATATATTTGTAATCTAATAATACATAATATTTGTTATGACTTTAATACAAATATTTTTACAACAAATTAAAAAGTTATTATATCAAAGAACTGCTTATTACACAGGATACAAATAACCTTATTAAGAAAGTATTGAAAGCTAAAATTCTTGAAATAATCATTAATGTAAAAGTATTATTAGCTTTAGGAAAGTAACTTGGTTTCTGTATTTAGGTGTATGATACATAAAACGCAAAAGAACATTTTTTTTCATTTTTCGCATTTTCAATTTAATTTTATATATTTATAGTTAGGTCACATACTGATCTCGTATTGTGGTAGTTTATTTCTGTTTCTTTGCAGTTTGTGTTGTATTTTCTTTATTGTGTAAGGTTTAATTTTAGTTAGAAATTATTTTTTTTTAAATAAAAAAGAAATAAAATATTAGTTAGGATTCAATAGAATAAATCCCGTAAATCAAAACATCAAATCTCTATAATACTAGTAAAAACTAATCAGTAAACGTTTTGCCAATTCAGGGATCGTCAGGACATGCACCAAAAGAAGAAAATCAAAAAGTACAGCACATCAATAGTACCAACTGAGTCCTCGAAGAAACACAGCAAACGTTCCACATCCAATTAATGCTAAGGAAGGTAATACGCGAATAGCATGAACATATAAAACAGCAGATCAACAGAAAAATCAGTAATATTTGGTTTCCCGCAATACTGAATCAAAAACAGGTTTGAAGTCATGATTCGGTTTTACGTTTATGCAAGAAATAATCTTATGCTTCTCTTCAAGTTCCTCTTCACGATATATGTTAATGATGCGTACCAAGTATAATTTATGAGTGTATATGCCATGGAATGAGGGAAAATTCTTGTACATCTCCTCTTAAATTGCAGGAAGTATGCCTCTTTAATGCGGAGGATTTAGAAAGGAATATTTCAAAGCACGGAGTTAAACCCGAGCACTTTAAGACGTTCCTGTAGGAAAGGATTTTTCCTCTAAACTTTTATCCATTTTACAAGATTTAGGGGCATTCTTAAGTTGTTCTTTTATTCCTATTTTATTTTTAAAATACTTATTCATTTATTACTACATAAATAAATTCCTAAAATAATGTTCCATAAATTTATTAAGTAATGTAAACGCAAATTTAATTTAATCAACTTAATATACTGTATATATTTGTAAGTGCAGAGTTACTGTGCTAAAGGTCCTGGGCTCAAATCCAGCTGTGTAAGATACTTTATTGAATCTGTTAACGACCACGGACGGACCCTCTGGGAACCTGCTCCCGTCATAGGGCTCTATAAAAAAGTAAAGGCACCTACTTTATTGGCAAATTGGCAAAGGCAAAAAAAAACCTAAACCGATAAACTGTCTAATACAAAAAGAAGTTTTTAAATCTATACATATTTAATAGCATTGATAGATCACTTTTGACAATGCATGATAAAATGATTAATTATTGATTGTTAACAAATAAAATGAGTAATATTAATAATAAATTGATCCCATGTTCCTTATGCTTTCCTCGTGGTGAGGACGTTGAAACAGTAAAGGGATATTGTTTGACATTATTCTAAAAGAAGCACTTAATAATGATCCTATTTTATTGTAAGTTGTCATAAAATTCTTAAAATTAGTCATTTATATGGTACTATTATAATATCTTAAATAATGCACAAAGCAAACAAAGATGCAGACCAAACTGCATATGAGAAAACATTTATCTATAAATAAACACACCAAATAAAAACCACATGACTACCTTACCTAATCCATTTCTTAATTAAACCAGTCACATTAATAAATATGTTAAAAAACAATATACAAATTAATTATACCTTCAGAATTATTCTGTTAACATCTGACTCACAATTTACTGGCAGGATGCCGAGACTATATTTACAGAATTTTTGGCTTAACTTAGTCTTGCTCCAGTTTATGTCACTTTAAATATTTTAATTCAACAAATAATATATTAATCCGGCATAACATGGAACTGAATCCAGACTAGACAGGTGGAATGTTTGTCTCAAGCCGTTCTATATACACTACCAATATATGTTTCCTCAATTCCGTCCATGGAATACGACCCAAACCCTAATCCATAAAATCAACCTTAATGTAATCTTCCCACCTACACTTCGGTCTAACCCTCGAGCTGTTGCCATTCGGCACAACGCTTATTACCCCTTTAGAGATTCCCTCGTCGCTAAACCCAACAACTTTACAGGACCATCTCAGCACTTACGCTGACAGGCTTGACAATGCTGCATTGTTTGAGCTCACCCTTCCTCGAAGTAAACACCCTATTCTGGAAGACCCTAAGACGTAGTCCTTCCCTCAAAGTTACCGTCCACGTTTTACACCCATGGAGAACAGTATGAGAGGCCATATGGAAATGCAAATTTTAAGTTTTACATGAAAAGAGCCTCGAGCTTTGTAATTTTGTAAGTAGAAAATTACTTTTTTCCATAAATAACACCTTTATTATTTAATTGTTTTTATGACTTTAGTATTTTCACAAATCCGTATCATAAACACCAAATCTTGGTTATGCCGTCCATTGAAAGGAAGGTAAAATGGGTAAAAATTGGTTAATAAATAAATAAAAAGCCTGAGCGAACAAACTTCTTCTTTTTAAAGTTTTGTTTCTGATTTACAGATCTTCTTGGGCTCACACAGCTTCTATAAAGTGGGTACCGTATGTTGTGGAAACATATAGCGGTTGAACAAGATCTCGTCGAATCACCTCCCTGGTTTGTCTACCGTCTTGGGCACCGAGCCTAACATCCTTCATAGGTTGTAAAGTTGCTTTTATAACCTCCTCTAATCCAACTTTCCAGTTCGTTAGACGATACTGTTGATATGATTATGGACTTAGAAGGATATGCTAATTATTTTAAATATTAGTAATCTACTAATTCCAATCGATGGAGCCTTAAGTTCCATAAGCTCCAACAACACTATTTCGTACGCTAACACTTACACTACTAGGTCTACTAATACTAATACTGATACCCTTAGAGGGCAGAAACTGCTGGCGTGGGATGACATAATGATCCTGATTGGCCGCGACCTCAGCACATCCCTTAGCCTTCAATTAAACAGCAAGGGATTGGTTATTGCCCTAGTTCGCAAGAGCCAATAGCAGCCTCTGTCACATCCTACACTGACTTGGAAACTAAATAAATAGCCAATCACAAACTGAGAACAAGTTCATCAAAGAGGCGGCGACTATTAACCTCTCATGGGTTTGTTGATAACGAGCGAGAGAGCCCCCTTTTGCCAGTTACTAGCAAACAAAAGGGTAAAAATATCAACTTGGTTAAGGTTATCTCAAAGAAAAAACAAATTTTTAAAAATTAATATTTTCAACTGAAATTATAAATAATTAACCATTATTAGTCCTACAAATCATCGTCTGATTGTTTTTTCGCCTTCTATCATTACCGACTAGGACAGACACAAAGAATAAATTTAGATGATCTCGAAGAAAAGTTAATGGAATTTTGAAATATTAATACTTGAATCCACAATTTAAAAACATAATAATCATTATTAGTTATACAAATCATCGTCTGGTTCAAAGATGGCCTGGAATTTAACCAAGTTGAAGAAAAATATAGGATAAATTTAGGTTTACTTGAAAAAAGGTTAATGAGATGTTTAAAAATTAATATTTTAATGCGTAGTTTTTAATAAAATAATTGTTATACAAATCAACCAGTTGAAACGCCAAAGCTGGAAAGATGACTTACACACATAAAAATGTGAAATCATTAATAGTTTACTAAACAACTTTTAAGTAGTTTCCTCATAAACGACTTATTAATAAAGCCAGTAGCAAAATCAACTACAATATTAGTGAATTAATATATCATTCAATCATTTCGATTTGTTTTGTTTTTTCAATTGAGGAAATAAAGAAATGTATAACAAATTTAGGATATGATTCGGTTCATCTAGTATACACAAACAGATATACAAAATATTCTTTGTGTGTTTTTCATTTTAATTCGAGAGTAATTTTTTTTTTCAAAAACGGCTCTTATAAGATACGAATAAGAATACGGTTTGAGGAGACAGAACTAGATACCACAACCGAATCAGGACTGTTTAATTAGTTTGGTCCCGTGGAGCATGAAAGAGGACCAAAGAAAGTTCTAAAAGCCTGAACCTCTGGAAAAAGACCACGAGAACGTCCCATCACAATTTCCTAGCAGGAGAATATCCAGAAGATGGGAAGGAAAAGAGACACAAACCTCCAGAAGATGAAGCAGATACCAAGAATAATTTGTCGAGGCTCTTCGATGCAAGGAATGGCGCAAGAGAAAGAAGCTCTTATAAAAAAGAAAAGTTTTTGAGTGATATCTACGATTTAATCATAAAGAAATCCAAAACACAAACTAAGGTCATAGTTTTTTTTTTAATACTACATTAGAAATAAATAAATATTAATAGCTCGACGTCAATAAAGAATAATTAAATCAAGTGTATTAATTTACAATTTAATTGTTTGGTGAACTCAAGCTCCCATTGATCGGGAGCAAGTTACAGTTCATTGGGAAAGTGAAAGGAAAGCTTCTATTGTTATGGATTATCTCATGAAATTTATTTCAGGGTTCAACATTCTTAATTGGTTGTGAATGGAAATACATTATTACATGTCTGTGAAGTGTAAGGCCGTTTCGTATAGAAAGAGATCTCAAGAATATTTTTAGTTCCTCATAAAAATAGAGGGCGGACAAAAATCATTTAGTTTTTGTTCGATATTTGAATTCTACGTATTGTGAAATATAAAACCTCTAACTTTGAGCAGTTAAAATATGTTTGTTTTTTGGGTGATTACAAATGTTCCTAAACTAATCACTTTCATTTCTCCGTTTATAGAGTTTGTTTCCAAACAACTAAACTTGCTGAATAAACTACATACCTGAGGCATAAATACCATGCCCTCAGATTGCTCCCAGCTGATTAGTGAGAAAAGCTGATAAGCTTTAATATCATAATTGTGTCCCGTTAGTTACCATTCCAGAGTTACTTCCAATTTTTCAAAAAGTTGTTTAGTGCTGAATAATTTTAAATTTTAATGGTTATAATTTCACTTTTGGGATATATAGAGCTACGTAGTATTTGAAAGCAGCAATCCTACTCCAAGGTTAAGGATATAATTCCTCGGAAAAACATTGGTCCCAATTAGTTAAATCATATTAGTTATTGATCCCGTGGTTTGCGATTAGCTGTTGTGTGTACCTGTACGGCTCCCTTACTCCCAAACTTTACAAACAATCAGAGTAGAATGACATGACTTGTTTAATTAAAAAATTGCTGGTTACCTTAATAGGTGTAAAATGATATTTTTTATTTTAAAAATAAATGTAGGTATGTAGGTGGCGTTTGTCGAATGTAGGCAAAGTAACAGAACCCCAATCCTAGCATTCCTAAAAAGATTATAATGTAGAAATCCTGAGAGTATTTTGCAATACATATGTAGAGTATCTCCTCAGGAATCCTGATGGCTTCTCTAAACTGCCCAGCCGTTGAGAACTAATGCACTGCCACCGATAAGAGGAACGTCTTGGTCTACACGAGAACGTGAAAGCAACAGGTGTGACGGTGGAACTAAAACGCTGCGAGATAAAGTTTAGTGTTATGTGTTGAAACTGAAGTGCATTCTCCGCACAATTCTCCCAGCAGAGCTCCGAAGAGTGTCTTAATACTCTAACAAATTAGCAAGCATTTAGCGCTGTACAGGTCTAGACCGAAGTAAATAGTTCAAGAAAAATATAAATCATTATATTGCTCCTTCAAAAGAATAATGCCATAACTCGAAAAAACAAATTTTTCAATAAAGGTATTTGAAAGTTCCATGCGAGATAAAAACGATTGGGTTAAATGTAAAGCAAAGCATTCCTATTGTAACGATGGTATTGCAATTATTTTTATAAGTCGTTAAACATGTTACAACTAACAATATCACTTAAGTAAAAAACCAAAACGTGTTGGAAATGGAATACCTGATATTTCGTTCATGAAAAAGCTTCAAACAATACAATTGCTACTTAAGGCTTAACTCAAAAATACCAGTTTATTGTTGTTCTTTTCAAGTTGTTAAAAAAACAAGTGCTTTGGTTAAAAAAACACAGTCGACTAGTTGAACTTTTCTTCCCCTACAAGATTTTTTTCTTATATGTTATAGTTAAATTTCTTGTTTTATTGATAGTGGAATTGATCTATGTAATTTAACAATAACACTAATTAATAATAATACTAAAAATGAAAATAAAGTAAATACATATACATACCAGCTATAAATATCTTATATAACTCTATAGTAATTATTATTTCAATTAAATTATTGATATTTTTTTATTGTATTTAGGAAGCCATGTATGTTTTGACTATTAAAGAAAATACTTGATTCGCATTACACTATAATAATGCGAATCATTTAAATTTACAAATTTAAAATTTAAATAATTCTGGAAATAATAGATTCAGAAATGCAAAGCAGAACAAAGTTATTTCAAAGTTTTGAGTTTTCACTTAAGCCTCATGACTGCCTTTTTTACTATATATATAGTAATATAATCTACTTAAGAGGATATAATTTGATCAGCTACATATTACGAAAGGGAGAGAGCAGAAAATGACTGTCATCTTGAGAACTACGATGCTAAGATCCTGCCCACAATTAAAACGGGACCTGAATGTTCAGAAGGAATGCCGCATCATCTCATTTAAAAAAAAAAAAACATTCTGGAAATATTGAAATCTCTTCTAATATTTGGGCATTCGTAGTGAACGTTTCCGCGTGTTTTTAAATAATGAACATGGGAAGCCATTAATTTATTACTATAAAAAATTATACTAGTTGTAGCCGAATGAAAATTGACACAGACCGAATAAATTTCAAACTATTTTGACCTTATTTTTATTAATTGTAAGTTTTATGTTAATTATTCTTAAATATCTTTGTTTTGAAGAGAAAAGATTTGCCCTGCCCGGATTCCAAGATTACCCCTGGGAGCTCTGCTACGGAGAACCAGACGATCCAGGTTCGAATCCCGGCCAGGGTGAATCTTTTCATCAAAACAAAAATATTTTGATCTTGATGAGAATCCCACTTAGTCAGGTCCAAGGACCATAGACTATAGAACTTATAGATGAAAAAATAACGAAATGATATTTTTGGATTTTTACATTTTTAAGATTCCACCAAAAAGACAATGGGGTGTTGTTCCTTTTTATTGACTGAATTTCAGAAACCTGAAAAACTGTTTGTCGTGGATGGGTCTGGTAGGTTCTGGAAGAACATCCTGGGGCTCACTCAGACTTTATAAAGAATGATTTTGGACAAGTCCATTACCTCCCTGCACAACCGTTGTCCTAGAAACAGAACAGTCTCTTCCACGTACTGAACCCAAGTCTCTTCATTGATCGTGGTGGTCCTGTTTTTTTTTTATATTTAGCTCATTAAATTGATATATAAGAACAAACTTTTTTTTAAAAGTTTTAATTTCTAATACCGATATTAAGAGAATATCAATATTAATTACAAAGTAAATATCAATACAATAAGGAGTAATGTTGTACCTATTACTTTGAAGCAATTTGATGAATAATTATAACAGTTTTATGGGGAAGAAAATGTTCCGGGTGGAGGTAAAAAAATTCTCTGATATAGAGAGAACAGTTAATTTGGAAGCCGACATTTTGACCCTGATTGCAGGTTTTCTTCAGGACTATTTTAATAGGGTCACAATTGAAAATGGTATATTTTCAAGTATAACGGTTATATATCGGGATGCAGTATGATCCTTTATAATTTATACAGTTTTCTCATTCGTATTGAATTCATTATTTATTTTTTTAATTTTCATGAAAGCTCAAAGTGCATTTTATAATACAGAACTGCACTGCGGAGTGAGAGAAAATTTCATTTTAATATTCCAATAGGCTGAAAGCTATTCAGATATTCCGAATCATAAAACCCCGTTGATTAGCTGAGGTAATAACCAGGAATAATTTCATCTGCGATGTTACTGCGGCGTCATAAAAGTTGTTTATGGCTTTTTTTAATGCCCCTAGAGCTCTAAAGCAGGATAAAATGTCTAGGGAAGAAGATAGCGCTCCAATTTTTAGCTTTATTATTTTTATTTTCAATATATTTTTTATTATATTATTTTTAGATGCTAGGTTCGTTAGCATCGGGTTACGGAGACAGACTGACAGGCTCCTGAAGCTAGTTACCTTGATAATATTAATGATTTATAGTTGATAGCTGAATCACGAAGCTTATCAAGGTCGATGTGTGCCATGCCTTATCCTGTCTTCCCTTATTAAGTCATTAAAAAGCAGATTTACTTATTCCATTTGTCTTTGTAAAGTCCATATCTAACGCTACAATAATTAACCTGAACTGATATAAATTAAAATAAATATAACATGATGCGTACTACCATCTAGGGATCTCTATATCTCAACTAGGGAGAATTGTTTATTATTAAGAGAAATTTGTTGACCTTCACCCGGACCATTATCTTCCACATAGATATAGTTATATATTGGATCGGGATAGCACAATGGTAGAACACTGAGTAGTCATGCCGAAGGTCCAACGTTCAATACCGGCTGTTTTAATTAATTGTATTTGTTATAAGCTGGTTAGGAGCCCAGGCAGCCTGTACAAAGGAGGTATCCTAAATTGGGAAAAAACTTGACGGTTGAGCCTGATCCAACAAATCACCTCCTTTCAGAGCCTTTGTCCAAGAAACAGTACAGTCTCTACCATGTAATAAACCAAAGACAACCTACATGGGCATAGTGGTAAAGATAACACTAATGGTTTTAATAAATCGGGCAAAAAATTTCAAAGAAAGGAAGGACTTTTAACATCGATAGTTTTTCTATTTTATTGAAAAAGGTGTAATAATTCGGTTGATGCTAGACCTTGTAGATCTTTGGCCGCGGGGGGTGGTCGTCATACAGATATACTCCTAAATTGCTAGCGGGAATATATACAGCAAAGAAGGAGGTAACCTAGCGCTGCTGAGAATCATAATCGTGGTTTCCATGGTAGCGGCAGGCTGCTTATAGCTCTATAATCTCTGAGGTCGATTAGTCAGAACCATTTTAAACGACACACTATAGACGAACAACGAAGTACAGTTCAAGGACCGCGACAAATCGGTCTAGATCCATGGAATATGGCAGTTCGTATTCAGCACGAGGACCTCGAGTATACCCGTATGTCTTCCCAGAAACAAATCGACAAAACCGAAGGGCTGCTTTTGGCCTCCAGGAAAACCGCAACACGATATCCGATAGTAGTGCGCGAGTCTGGTATACCATAAAGAATACATCTTTATTGAGGCTGGGAGAGCCTCAGGAGGGTCTCCATGTCCTATAGAAAATAGTCTTCCTACCACGAACGATTTCGAACTCGATTTTCCCTATTCAAATTTATTATAGTTTATACGTTTATATAGAGTAAAACTATACAACAGAAAAGTATCTAAAACTATTTATCAAGTATTCTTTCTGGTTGCGACCGTATCGTCAAATTCTTTACCATTCGATAGGCATGCTACTAGCTTCTTCAGGGCTGCCTCAATCTCAGATTAAAGCCAGATGAAGCAAGCAGATGCCTAGCGAAACGTTATTTGACGACACAGTCGAAACCAGAAGGAAGAATTTTACTAACTTAAATCTTTGAGAGAAGTAGGTTTAAAAATATCAGGGCTCGTTGTATGTTGTATCTTTTTCTGTATATCGATTTAAGGTACATAATCATTCCTCTAATTAGATTCAGGTTCCAGAATATTGTAGTAGTTGCTTTCAGCACCTGTATATATAACGAATCTCAATTACAAACAATTAATTACATATTTTAAAACAAATAGGAATAATATCGGAGGAGGAACAAGGAAACACGAATCTCTTTAACTAAGTCCAATCGAAGTGAACAAGGAAGTTGAAACGGCGCCCGGGTCCGTCGGCTTTGATTAAAGCGATTTAAATCTCGTAACTGTCTCAAGTCGCTGGAGTGTGATTTATGTCCATCATTCATCACGCTAATCGATTCGTCTCACTAATCGATTCATGGTCACGTTGCGATTCAATTAGTGCATCTCCTTAACATATCTCAGGAAGCAATCGACCAGGAAGTATCACAAAGATAATTGGTTGCCACATCTCATTATTAAAGTAAATTTGAACAGATGCGTACTTTCATCTATGCATATCGATATAGACAAATATCGATGTTACCATATTCTGATCTCAGATGGAAAAATAAATTTAAGCTGTTTAAAAAAAGCTAGCCAAAAGGAAGAAAAGTATAAACAATAAATTAATAGATTTATTATTAATAAAATGAATAAATATTAATTTAGCTTACTTTGCCTTGGAACATCGCAGATACAGGCTGAGAAGAAGGGTAATGTATGCGAGAGCCCCGAAGCAGAAGAGGTTGGCCAACCCAACGGCGCACTCCAAGTCTACGCAAGGCATCACCCACCGCACATCCTAATCAAAAATAATATTTAAATTTTATGTTCATATAACAATTTTGAAAATATGGTAATATAATATAAATATTTTATTATATTATGTAATATAATATAATAATATATTTATAATAAAAATAATATAATGTAACAATACATTCAATAATAAAAATGATATTATGCACTGGTAATCTTACTAATATTATAAATGTGAATGTTTGTATGTTTGTCTCTCTTTCACGCAAAAACTACTGGACGGATTTGGATGAAACTTTAGAGTAATATAGGTTATACATCAGATTTCGGATGTTCGAGTAACTTATATTTAAAAAAAATAATTAAATTATTTATTTAAAATGATCTTTCACGAAACTTTACGTGGCAGACCAAATTCAACGCGTGCGAAGACGCGGGCATAAGCTAGTACAGTATAAATATAAACAGGCAGTTTTACTAATTAAGACTGTGTGTGTTTTCAGAATACCACATAAGTAAAATGTTTACGATCCTTATTGAAAAATAACTACTAATATAATAGTGGAAGTTAAAGCAAACATTTTTGGAATAAAGGCCTAATAATTTTATTTTCAGAGAAATTTACTTAAAAATGGAGGTATTGAAATAGAGAATACTTTTATGTAATTTACTTTTCTTTAATTGAACGTTAACTTATTAGAATTGAACGTTAAGTATTAGTTTTTATCTATTAATACATTTTTTTTAATTTTAAAAAGAAAAAAAATCAAGGAAGTACCTATATATATATATATATATATATATATATATACATATATATATATATATATATATATATATATATATATATATATATATATATATATGTAGGTATTTATGTATGTATACACACAACATGTGGAGGAAAACGACGATTGAGGTTGATTTTGGTCCACATCCCTGCACAACCATTGGTTGAAAACATTTGAGTTTGTAGCATGTACAGAACGCAATAAATACCCCTATATATGATTTGCATTGTTATTTTGTTGTCGCTAGTAGTTAGTTTATGGCAAACCGATTGGGCACGGAAATAATTTTTTGCCATAAATATCTCCTGAAACGCCACTAGAGACATGTATTTAGTCTAATTCTAACGATTCAACAATATGTATGATACACGCAATTCAAAATTTGTTATAAAATGATATAAGCTATGTATAAAAAAAGAAAGAATTGTTAGAGATTTAATTGATAAGGTATCAGAATAGGCTAACCATTGAAATACTATAATCTCATGAGACAATAATTCAGATTGCTAACGCGTTTTAATTCACGTAACAAAAACCTAAACGAAGGCAGTAAAAAAAAAAAAAGTGCAATTTATCTCTTGAGGCCCATGTGCCTACAGTCGTAAATTATGTGCCCATGTTTTTGCCTAGTTGTCACATTCAGTGGTACAATACGTTACTTTAGATTTGTCACTGCATTTCACTTCTTTGTTTCATGCTGCTATAAAATATCTCCTAAGTCAATTTTTTTTCGCTATTTTCATGAAAATATCTCAGCAATGCTTTATCGACAAACCAACTTATTACAACAATCAGTTAAACGAGGAACGATAGAACAAATGTACTGTTTTGGCTCGTAGATGCGTGTAGTTGTATATGAGACTAATATCTAATTAAGTTTGAAACGTCACTAAAGAGATAGAGCAAATAGCATCATCAATGGAAGGTATTGTGAAATAGCCAATTAAAAATGCTTCAAAATATTCAAGTCGGATCAGTTATCCAGAAGCAAATTTCAACTTTCTTACCTTGATTGAATGTTACACTGTACACCTTAATATTCATAAAGAACCTGTACCACTACAGACAATGAAGGATTATAGATTTAATACATAGTAGAGACTGCACTGTTTCTAAGCCTACTGTTGTGCAAGGTGATTAAGCCAAGATCTTCCTCAACCGCCTGGTTTTTCCTCTAATAAAGGGTAACCACTTGAGGTGATCCCGTGGAGAGTCTGTAGGCATAGGTAGATCTCATTGGGTGTATCCATGGCTGTTAAAGGATTAAATAATTATTTACACAGCCGGATTGATTCTGGAACCTTCAACATATCAACTCAGCGCTTTACCCACTGAGCTATCCCCTTCCCCATATATATATATATATATATATATATATATATATATATATATATATATAGAGAGAGAGAGAGAGAGTGAGTGTGATGGGGTGAGACAAGACAAACAACAAAACTTATGGGAACTGAAAGTTTTTGCCCAGGAAGAGGAAAGAAAGCATTCTTCCTTACAAACATCAAACAACACAACATTAGATAGAAATTCATCATTTCTATTTTTATGACATATAAATTAATTAATTATGGGTATAATATTTATGCAATAAATTTTAATAATTTATTATTTTATGTATATTATTAATTATTTAATGCATATACCACGCAATCATTGTTTTGTTAATCGAAATGTGCATCGGTAACATCTATATTTTTGTATAAAATAAAATTTTTATTTTATTGACTGCACCCTCAACTATTTCTTCCTTATATTTTTATAATTCCTTATATTATCGCCTAGCCGCCGCGTGGTTTATTCGCCCTGAAGATGGCCTACATTGTAGGCCGAAACGTCGGCACACAATAAATAAGTTACACTTATTAAGGTGTTTTTATTGACTGCATCCCAAACTATTTCTTCCTTATATCAGAAGTTAAAGTCAACCAATTCTTCTCTAACAAAAATCTATATTTTTGTATAAATTACATAACAACCATCAAAGAATCTACTCCCTAAATACCGGATCCATTTTTTCTGGAGAAGAAATTCACACTATCTTAATCCACACTGATCGAGTCAGAATATCTTCTCCCTAATGCCCTATAATTAGGCAATGTATAGGCGCGTCGTGGTTTCACTATGCATACAGAAGCGACCGAATGACATAATTGATGCCATATTTTCGACTACCCTTTTAGGCTTAGCGTGGTCATATAATGACGTAAGATGCATATATTATTTATTGGAAACTTCTCTATTGAAGAAATACTTCCATCGAGTCTCGTCAGAGGTGAAACATCAATAACTGGGGCGCATTAAAGTTGCTTCAGTCATAGCTTTGGATCTTCCGGTAGGCTATTGCCAAATATTCTGTCGAACATTATTTTGATGGTTTGTACAATTTACAATGGTCATAGCAGTGTAGTTTTTTGTTTTTGTCTGTAGCTTTTCTTACCAATCAAGCTGCGAGCAGTCTGAGAACATGGTATTAATGACTGAAATATGTAGTTTATTCAGCAAGATTAGTTGTTTGGAAATAAGTTAGTACTTATTTTTTATTTATTCGTTAATAGTTTAACGGAGAAATAATGAGGTGACTAGGATAGGGAAACTGAAAGTGGCATCATTCTTGAAAATGACTCATACCATTGCAGTTTTTAGTTTATTTTATAAATAAATGTTGTAAGAGGGATATTCTTAGAACATAGTACAAAAAAATCTAATAGAATGTAAATAAATAATTTCATTGCCACAACATGAAGGGCTTATCAGGCAGAATAGACGAAATTAACAAAATATATTTTTAAACTATCGATATATATTACATTGATAATTAAATCCGTTTTATTTCATATACTAAGCCCCAAATTACCTCCTCATAAAGGCTTTTGCTCTCTATGTGAAACAACCCTCAGCTCAACTGCCTGTATGTAGCACAGGCCGGTAGACGGATAGCCGGCCCACTTAGCACTGTGATAGACGTAAAGCTCTTCAGTCACAACAGTGAAAGGGTTAAGAGGCAGGGTGAGCTCAGGGAGGGTCTGCAGATCTCTAAGTAGCGATCTATGGCCATAATAATAATAATTTATCAGCTGGATTCGAAACGGGATCTTCAGTTCAGCAACTCTATGTATAATAATAGATAATCTAAATATGATAAATTTAACGCTATTCTTATTATTAAAAATATTATTATTACTAAAATTATTATTCTAAACAATCCAAAGGATCTATAGATAAGCACGCTCGATAGACAATAGCCCGACTAATACAAATAACAGATAGAGATTAAATCACGTGGGCTGTGGATTCCGTAGCGGCTGCTGTCAATAGGATGTGGTCAGCAAAGACATTCCCAGATCTGGGTCAATTCGATTCCTTGCGTGTATGATGGAATTGTCATGTAAGTGTTGGTGTGGAGTGGAATTCGCCCAGGCGGACTGCTCTTACTCCAATTAGTAAGCTTCCTTCCAAAACATAAACTTGTCACAATCATCATAAAACCAGGCACCAATGTGGTTCATAACCCACATCCTGGTGCATCTTTTCTAGTAACTGAAGATAACAAATAAATTTACTAAGAATCTCAGAAATGAATCTAAACCGTTGAAATGGTTTAAATAATATAATAATGAACAGCTAATATTAAAATATTACAATAAATTGAATGGTGAAACTTTGAAAAGTTTGTACTTTACTTATTATAGGGACGGTTCATATGAAAGGTCCGTTTTCAAACTAAATGTAAACATTTTTATTCGAAATATTTACCGTCATTTCCTATACATTTTACCGATTTTTCAATACCAGACCTGAAAAATTGATGGTTTTGCTATGAAATAGAGTCTGAAAATTGAATTGAACTGAGGTAGTTTTTTAAAACTACCCTTAAGAAAGCTGTATTACTGAACAGATGAAAATCTGTTGGAGATAAGTCTGGGGTATAAAATGGCTGTGGAAGGACTTCGTAACCAAGCTCGTTTGGTATCTTCACTAATTGTCGAGAAACATGAAGTCTGGCGTTGTCGTGTATGAGTATAGGTCCCTTCCGATTAACCAATGCAGGTCGTTTCTAAATGATTTTTTGTAGTATTGTGTCAATATCCCTAGCATTACTATGTGGGTGTAATGGTTTCATCTTTGGGCAGAAGCTGAAAATTTTTCAAACCAACGACCGATAGTCCATTTGTTACAACACCCTTCCCCGAACGCGGTGGTAATGTTTCTTGCAGCTTGGGCCGCTAAATATCCAAGCTTAAAAAACCACTACAAGCAATAAATTTACACGAAAATCGCGTGTATCTATGGTCATATTAGATGGCATAATTAACAATGTTTGTTCAATGACAGTGATAGTAATTATTATCAAAACAAGAGAGGATCAATCAAAGCCCATTACAAACGTTAAACATAAATATAATAAACGAGAAAAGTCTACTAATTTCATTTTGAATTTGAGAAATAATAAAAACTGATATATACAACGACCTAATAAAAAATATTAAATTATGACATGGCAGAACGACCTCAGCTCCAAAACGAAATCTTGGCTACGCTGCAGTACACGGCCATAACAACAGACTGATAAGAGATATAGCAACAGCTGACATGGCCATGAATACGAGGAGGAGATTGAAAAGGGGATGAATGGGAGATCTCCTTCCTTAACCAAACCAATCAATCAATGGACTATAGGGGAGGCTGTAATCTTCTCTTCTCTCTCCAATATTTTTACTTCTTGTTGTCAGGCCAGTTCCTGATTGCCAACAAACTTGAGGATGAGAAAACCAGACAGATTTTTAAATATTACTATTATGGAATAATACACCATCCTGAAATGAAAAAAAGTTCGAAAATGAAGATAAAATAATTTCTATTTTCCCAAAATTCACTAATGAAATATTTAAAAAACTTGAAACTGTTAATAGGCAAAATTAAGTGATATTTTTCTTTCTTTGATAATTAGTGTACAGATTGCCTTTTTGTTTGTTATCGTGCCAGGTATAACTAATACATTTATTCTAAATATAAAAAATATATATTTTTTATATATCTAACTTTCTTTTCTAATAATATTCCGAAAAAGCTATGAACCAAGCTAATGTTATTGTTTTTAAAAAATTGTATAACTTTTCAGACATAAATTTGAAAAATAACAAACAAACACCCCGATTTTATTAGAAGAGTGGATAAAATATTGAGTAGGAAACACATAATAGGAAGCGATGAACGCTACCTTTTTTTTCATTTTAATCTTTTATTTTGTTTTGAATAATTAAACTTTTGTAATTGACTAAAAAAAAATTAACACCCCTTCTAATTTTTGGTTTTTACGTTTCAAAATGGGCAGAATTTTCTCTCTTGCATGGATCAATCGCTTCTATTAACGTCTTGTTCTTCCCTCTTTTATTTTTTCATTGCAGTGATTCTCAAAGAGGAAAATCTTTGTCACCTCATCCATAAAAGCCCTTACCATCTTATCCGACTTGCTTTGGTACTATATATGTCGGTTAAGTTTACAGTTTATTTATTACAATAATTACAAAAGTCTCAGATTATAGCAATCATTTTGGGATAAAGAAAAGGTTTCTGCTCCGTATTAGACTATAGACTTCAAGCGTTTTATGTAGTTTTAAATATGTCCCATTACTATCCATGATTCGTGGTCAATTTATTTTATTTGCCTTCCTTACAATTATATTTATAATAATATAGTTATCTTTTGTAAATTATCCCGCGGGTGCATAGATCTTAAACGATTCCCGTTTGCGTGCTAGTAATCGAAAACTTTACATCATCCAGGATATCCCAAATGCTCACTTAAAAAAAAAAAATGTTACGAAAAGTTGAGACTGGACATACTAGATATTTTTTAAATATAACTTCAAGGTAAGTATCCTTGGCCCAGTCCTTTATACAGTTTATACAGCTGACATACCAACTCATCCTAATACTATCCTTACCACGTATGCTGATGATACATGTGTATTATGGTCAACACCAATCCAGTTATTGCATTCCAAAGCCTCCGATCCCATATCACTGAACTTGAAGAATGATATAAACTGGAGAATTAAAATAAATTCTCAAAAATCGCATCAAATCACTTTTACCTTACGTCGTAAACAAATGACTTCCTGCCCTTCAGTATCCTTTAATAATATCCCACTGGTGCCTATAGAACAGATCCGATACTTAGGGTTGCATCTCGACAAACGATTAACATGGAATCCTCGTACAAGACTGAAAATACAAGAAACCGCTCAACGTTTCAGGCTACTTCAGCACTTACTAGACAAACGCTCCCAATTAACTACAAAAGACTCATCTACATGACCATCATACGACCTATTTGGACTTATGGAGTAGAGCTTTGGGGCTCCACAAAGCCATCGAATTCCTTTCGTATCCAATCCAAAATCCTTCATAAAATCCTCAATACTCCTTATTTTGTTAAGAATAAAGTCATCCATAACGACCTTAATGTCTCATTTGTTGCTGATTTGGCCCGAACCCGGTATCTATCTTTTCATAACAAACTTCATTCCCACTCAAACCCTCAAGTTTCAAATATAGCTTCCTCTTCAATTCCCGATAACCCTCCGAGGCGTCTGAAAAGAAGATGGCCACGTGACCTTCTTAGTTGAACTTGTGATTTGAGTACTACCAGTGGGTAGTACTTTTCATTATCTCATGTCATTATGTATCACTCAGCCTATTTACTTGTTGTATCATTGTAATACAGTTGTAAATATCAATAAATAATTTTTTTTTAAATATATAACTATTTTTTAAAAGCATAGTTTTTATTTTTTAAATAGAGAAATGTTACAGAATTTATCAATAACACTTTATCTAAGGAACAATAGTTTCGTCGAAACACTAAATATATCACGTGTGGACAAAACAATGGCACTACATAAACCTTTTTCAATATCGCCATTGCAATAATACACAAGGACGAATGGAATGAAGGAAGTCATGTTTCATTGGACTGGGTCGAAAATTCATTATATCCAAAATGACTGTGTATTTCCTCTTGCCTTTGTTTGCTTTACTAATTTGTCATCAACGGACCGAATCCTTCTAATAATATTATATTTCTGGCTATAATGAATAAATGAATAAAATATTCAAAATCTAGAATCAAAAATTCGAAATTACCAGTATTTTACATAACGAATTAATTCAAGAATGAACTAGAGGGATTGCCCCTTTCCGCCTAACCGATCATAATTTTACTAATTATACAGCTTACTAACTACTAATTAAAGATGAGTAGATACTTAAAGTTTTAGTCGAGGTACCCCGATATCATTCTAGCTAAGTCCTAGTAATTTTAGTACTAACTTTAAACCCCCCTAGTTAGCCTATTAACATGTGAGTATTCACTTAATATTGGTTTGGGGTATTGAGTATTTTGCTTTAAATTATGGAAAATAATTATTAAAAATAATAATTTTATTTTAGGTATGATTTAGGGATAAAAAAAAATTATACTTTATTAGAAAAATGTTTTAATCACACTTCACTGTATTCTGAGTATTAAAATAACAGTCTGCTAATCGAAATATGGGGTTTGTACTATTTTTTAAATCGATACATGCTAATTTTTACCATTTACACAGTGCTTTATTTTGTGTACCGTCGACCGGGGTTACTTTGCCCACTTTAAAATTTCTAGTAAAAAAATTGTGTACTTCTTCTCTATCAGTAGGAGAGGGGAAACAAATTTCTAAGCTTGGGAGAAGGCTTATAGATTAGATTTATGGTGTTTAAAAATATTTTCATATCCTTCTCTTTCAGCAATAATTATAAAACTTGATGGGCAAAGTTATCTAGATAACAGAGGTAACTTTGCCCACCAGATTTTATCTATTGAAAATGTCTCCAAATTCACATCTGGGAAATGTTAACCTTTGCAGGAGGTAAAATGGACCAACATAAACATAAGAAAAGTTGAATTTCACGATGGAATAGGTGATAAAATGCTTACATTTTTCAGGAAATCTAAAATATAAAAAAAATAAATAAAAATAACCAGTCTATGAAGGGTCTTAGGTTCAGTACATGGTAAAGACTGTACTGTTACTGCAGCACTAGACAACGGTAGAGCAAAGAGGTGATGTATCGAAGATCACGCTCAACCGCCAGGTTTTTCCCCGTACCCATTAAGGGTACCCATTTTATAGAGGCCTTTAAAATTTATAGAGATCACACAGAACACATCTTGCATGTTAATAGATTAAATAATTTATCTGCCACAGCAGGATTTATAATTTAAGAAAGATAACAGATACAAATATTTTTTTTTCTTCAAGAGGTAGACGGTTCTGGAATTGTGCTGTTGTTTCAAATGTTTGAATATTATTCCTTGTGATATCAGGACTATAAAGTAATTTCTAAGTTCTAAGTTCCAAATGGACTCGCTTAGGAGGAGTGCTTGTGTTAGCAAACTACTAATTGGTGTTATGTTCCAATGTGGGTGTGAACAATGTTACTGGACTTGGTGTTAATTGATGCTCCCGTGCAACCCCAGAACCAGAATCTGTACAAAAATAGGTCATAATATCTTCCATGGGATAACATAAGATTAAGTTAATTTGGTTACATGCTATATTGTGTCGATTCATATCATCTGTTAGTTTTTAAAGGAAAGTTCATTTATTAAAACAATTTGATGAAATCGAAACATGTTTAATCAAAATATTTACCTTATTTTCTATACATTTTTGTAAATTTGTCTGATAATGTGTTTTTGACCTCACAATAATTTTTAAAAATTTGATCCTTGAAGTAGTTGTCCAAATTTTTGAACAGATGGAAATATGTTTGAGATAAGTCTGGCAAATAAGATGGGTATGGGAGGACTTCGTAATCTAGCTCGTTCAGTTTATTCACTTGTCTGTCTTGAAACATGAGGTCTACCGTTGTCATACAAGAGTATAGGTACTTAACCAATCAAGAAGGTTTTTCAAATTTTTTTTTTTATTTACGTCAATATGCTAGGAGTGCGATGTGGATGTGATGGATTCACATCTAGATATAAGAAAGAAATGGTTTTATGAACTTGTTATTTATTTATGTAATAATCTGTGCCACAAGCTGTGAAAATTTCTCAAACCAACGGCGAATAGTTCGTAACAACACCCTTCCTTGAACACAGTGGTAATGTTTCTGGCAGCTTGGGCAGCTGAGTGTCCAAGTTTATATTCATTAAACAAAAAGTGTTCCTTCAACAGTAACGGTAGTAAATGTTATAAAAAAAAACATAGGAATAATAACAGTTATCGTTAAATCCTGTAAACATAAATATACTGAACAACAGAAATCCACTAATTCCATTTTAAAATTTAGAAAAAATAAAAATGAGCATTTCACATGAAACGACCAAATACATGAGAGAAAACTCCTTCTTGTAGATAAAGTGAATATTTTGTTGTTGCATAAGGTCTTTTACCCAAGTATTTTTCGGTTTTCGGAGCATAAAGTTTTCTAAAATAATGTTAGAGAAGAGTTGGTCGACTGTATCTTCTAATTTAAGGAAGAAATAATATATATTTAGCATTTTTATTCAAAATTACTCCAGGAATTCTTTGGAATAAAAATTTGTTGACAGATGCAGTTCCACTTAGAAATGACACTTGTACACATCGGGGATTTTTCTAGGATTTTCCTTACAAATAATTTCAATAAGAAATATTTTTATCCTTGAAGACTTTACAGAGATAGGACGAGGGGCCATCCAGGATCATAGCCTTTACGACCTCTTGCCGGTTTATTAAGGAGGCGATCATAAATTGTGAGAGGCAGGAAGAAGAAGAGATGGAAGCCGAGATCTTGGAGGACGTGGAATAAAATAGCTTGTATACGGCCAAGGGACAGCTCAATCGCTTCCACTCTTCACGCGTTAGTCCTTCGATGACTGGTAATGGGAGGTATTACAAAGGAAGGCAGGTAGGGAGGAGACTCCTCATGGCGGAAGACATCTTTTTTAAGGATCTTCGGTCCCTTCTTGTTGTACCGCACTGTGAAAGGGTCGGAACATACGGGAACATCGAAAAAAATATCGATATATTTCTTATACATAGTTTTAGAAAATATGGGAATATTAGTTCGAAATACGGAAAAATATCAATATCCCGGTCTTTTATAAAATTTATTTAGTCAATTTTTGTTTGTCAGATCAACGCCTATGGCTTGCTTTACAGAATTTTGCCATTTATTGAGGAAAGATAATAAATATGCAGGAAAGTAATGAAAATATCATCAACATACACATTTATATTGAACAATGGAAAAAAAATTGGATAAAATTTGGTTTATGTTAAAATTTAAACAGTAAGCGATGAGCTTTTAAAATTTGAGATACAACGTGTCGCTTTCACTTGTCACCAAGTGCTTTTGAAAAAATAGGGGCTAGACCTATTTTATTTACTATTGATAAATAATAATTATTTTCTTCGGCTTTACTGTTAAAACGGCGTTAAAATATTGGTATGAAGGCGGTGGCAGTTTTTTATAATAAACAAATGAGTGAGTGCGGTCCAGTCACAAGCGGGCAAGAGCAACCAATTTTTTTTGTAACTCCTTTTTTAAAGGGTTGTTTGAGTATTGAAAAGTGCCTGAACAAATACAAAGGGTTGAGGACATGGTAGATATTGGACTGTTTGTGAGCCGATTGATCGCCACTCAATCGCAAGATTCCCTTCCCGATTTAGGATACCAACTTGACAGACAATAGATAAGCCCAGATCCTACAGGCTTGATTTGCAGATATTAAAAGAATAAATAAATCGCATACCACAAATAGTTTTAAACTCGGTACCTAGAGATAAGTAACTAAGTTGAAACGCCAATATTAACAAATTGAAACATATTAGAAAATATGTTTGTACGATTTCTTAAACTCCTTCTATCGTAATATTAAAACTTGAGAAGAGGAGACCGATATTTTTTCCACAAAGAATTACGTAAACAAAACAAAATTAAATAATAGTAATACGGACTACACCAGACAGTCTTTATGCCACAAAAAGTATGTATACTATGAAGGCAAGAGAAATAAAAGTAATAGAGAAAATAATTCTACGAAAAATCTTCGGACCTTTGATGGCGTTTAAAATTCAGAAAAATAAAGACCTATGCAAGGAGAAAGTAATTTAAAAAATGTTAGACACAATCAGGAAATGATTTAAGGTACTAAAAAAAATATATGATAGAAATTGGCATAACCGATGATGTGATACAGGACAGAACAACATTCAGAAGGTGGAACTGTAGCTTTTGGGTATTTCCAGGAAAAGAAGAGTACAGGAACCAGAATCTGGGCAGAGAAGAGAAGGAAATAACAGAATGGAAGGATAGGGAATTATTGAAGGAAGAAAAGAAAAAATATATATTTAGGAGAGTACTTGATGTATTAGGATCCCAAGGCCCCGAGTTCCAAACCAGCTAAGACAGATAAATTATTTATTGTGTTAACAAGTCTAAAATCGACATTATGAGACCTTCAGACCCTCTTTGGGTTCAGCCAGCCCCCATAAATCTGAGTAGCCTTAATTGAGAGAAAAACTAGCGGTTGAGCTTGATTTCGACCAAATGATCTCCCTACACAATCGTTGGTTTGGGAACACTACAGTTCCTGTCATATGCTTAGGCCAAAACCCATCATCAGTTGTATTATTAATGGTTTATTTCCCAAGATAAATCTTCTAAATGGTAGAATTTTCCGTAATTTAAGTAAAGATTTTTTTTCTGGATATTAAAAATAATCATTTTCTAAAGATTAGGTACAACACTATTTCGTAAATTGCTGTAGTATCATAAATAAAATATGACTTGATTAATTCTCCGGCATCCCTACAACGTCCGATCTAGAAACTGAGGAGACAGCAGATGTTCCAGTTTTAAACAACCTCTGCTGCAACAAAAAAAAATTATATTCCCGGAGATAAAAAAATCTTTTTATCTTTTTTAAGCAAGACAACACATACAATATAATTAGTTTAGACCTAAAAAAAAAAAGATTTTCATCATCTAATTTTTTTAGCTAATTTCAGCCTCTCTTTATGCAAATTTAACACTCGACTCTCGAGTTCGTTGGCCATCGCATATCTGTAGACTGGGATTAATGTAGAAAATGCAATTAAGCCTTGCAAGAATCCTCTGTTACAGGCAAAACTGTTATTCTACTCAATCGCACGGTTTAATAGTCATTATGAAACAGTTAATAAATATTTTCTGAAATATATAATCTAAAAATGTAATATATATAAGGGGTCGAAACCAACAAAATAAACATGGCAAAAATCCTGGCTGAAAATTCAAATCCCTCTGCTGACGAGACTTTTATTTAATCTGTTAGCGGCTGGAAATGGATCCTATTGGATCTAGGAGCCTCCTGGGGCACACCTAGCCTCTATAAAGTGGTTACCCAAAATAAGGAGGAAAATCAGGGGGTTGAGCGTGATCTAGGACAAATCACTTACCTTCACAACCGTTGTCCAAGAAACAGTACTGTCTCTACCATGTACTGAATCCCAGAACAGTCACGGTACGTAGTGTTAAAGGAAAAAATAAAATAAAAATACATGCTATGGAACAATTAAGTTTTTTATTGTCTATGGAAAATGGAATGAACGCTAAGAACTTTCTAACAGGATTGTAGCTAACAGGCGATAATGGTGTTAAGTAAAAGATCTAGTACGTTCAGATACTAATGGACCTAAAATACAAATAACAACAATATATATACACATTCGAAGATAGATTAAGCCGACAAGGTTACTTTACTGTTATCAGAATATTTATTTCTAGAATTTGTACACCCGAAGTAATAACTTTTAATTTTATTTCTGTTTTTTTTTCCGAATTCCAAAGAACCTGAATAGAACAACTTAAAGGAACTCAGCAAGTCACGAAAGTTTCTGGACAAAATCACAGTAAATGGGTAGATATAATATTCATAACTAGTTTTAATTATATATATATATATATATATATATATATATATATATATATATATATATATATATATATGATTTAAAAGAGTGTTTAATGTATATTCTTAACTAATAATGGGAAGTAATGCTTTCAGAATAAATCATACGAAAATTAAAAATAAAGAAAATTTATAGTAGTAGACGATAGAACATTTCATAAAGCATATTCTAGAGTACGACAACTATAAAATTTATTTCTAAAAACATGCTGAAATCGTATTACCTACCCCAAAGTTTATAGTGTGTGGATTAAGGCATGTTTTAGTACACTGGTAGATAGAGGAGCTTTTGCACTTATAGAGAGTTTATAAGCTATTAATACCTAGATATTAATTTGAAGGATGGGCAACGCCTTTAGGTATTCTGAAATAAGTAATTGCGGTCCTAAAGCCGATGACTGAGGATTTTTGAGGTTACACAACACGAAATTGAAGAGCATGCGCCTGATTAAGGTAACTGAAATGATAGCAGCGCGGAGATTAAGATGGGCTTAATAACGAATCCCTAAAAGTTGTTGTTTGTTCATTTAACGTCACTTCATCTACCGGGCTACGAACCCGCGATCTTGGGCTTGGTAGTTTGTTACGCTAACCACTAGACCACAGGTAGACTAAACACTAGACCGAGGCGTAGGCGGGAGGATCATTCATTCGGATTGAGATCTGGGTGGGTAAATTGTGGTTGTAAGTTTACAAACTTCCATTGATGATGACGATTGATCTAAATGGGCCTTCGGGTTTCGCCATTTATTATTACAAAAATAATCTATCTATTACGAAGCTATTCATGAATATTGTCAATACGAAATGATTGATAAATATAAAGAAGTATATATATATGAATCGCCCTATTGAATTGCGAACTCTAAAGTAAAAGGCTGAACGAAGAGCGGGTGGAGGTCATTACGGGGATTCCCCTTCTAAAATGGAAGCCAATCCCTTGCTAAAGAATGTTCTCAGGATAAGATGCTAAGAGCTTGGAGGTGCTAAAGATAGCGACTTATTCTTCATAACGGATATTGCAACAGGCAAATGTTGTTATAAATTATATCTAACCTGCTAAACAAAGACTATTAAAAAGTGTCGACAAATGAAATAAGCTTTAAACTGTAATATGAAAATTACACAAAATGGTTCTAACGGATTTGTTCAATAAAAATATAAAGTCTTGGTGATTTTTCTTATTTATTATTACTTAATAAAGTTTTAATTGTATTTTTCGAACATAAGGGACAATAATTTTCAAGAAACTGGAAAACATTATATAAAGAAATAAATAACAAAAAATAATAATTTTTCGTTTGTTTTATTTTGTCAGTTTATGCTGCGCTAGCTAATCGGACGATGTTACATTGGGATTCCTAAATTTTGCCAATTCAGGAATAATTAGGATAGGGGTCTTAAACAAGTACCTGCCATCGCACAGGCTCGAGACAACCATTTTACGTCCCCTCTGAATTTGGCCACAATTAAGGATTTTTTACCAGCCGAGCAGCGAACCCGCGATCTTGGAAATGGGGGGTTATTATGCTGTACATTACACCAAAGGTGACCCAACGTAAAATATTGATATTATTCGATATACAAGATATGATTACTTTATTTTGGTTTTCAGGTCATGTTTTCTTTCTTTATGCTTTATATATGTTTTTATATAAACTGAAATTTGTTTTTTACAATAAACTTATATTGTAGATAAGACGTTGAAATAAAGAAATGAAATCAATAGAGGTGGATATGCTTGTAATCAACATAATATAGCATTTCTAGTTGCATTAACCTATTGTTGAGATAATATAAAACAAAATTATTTATTTTTTCCTGTGAATTGCGGGATTGAAGTAGCACTGTGTGTAGGGTGGAGGATTACTAATCTCAAGGTGCTGAGCTCGAGACAAGCTGTGGCGGATAAGTTAATTGTTCTGTTACCCTCCTGGGTTTCACCAAGCCTCTATAAAATCGGTAGTAGTATTTCCAACGTCAAACAAAAAATAAAACATTGGAATCAACTGCAGCCAATGAAGTGTTTTAGAAAGATGAATACAAACTGGATATGAGGCTGTCTTAATTACTTTCTGACAGGCCATTCATTGCCCCCGTAGGTATTATTATATAATTCCGTTACTAACTATTTACATTAGTTCCCACACTCGGGTATCTTAAAATCTTCTTAAGTATTATAACTGTTCTGTAATAGTCTGTAGCCTATTCGAATATGGTATTATGTACCTTTAAATTAGGCAAGCCAACTAAGGAAACCAGAACTTATAGTAGAAGTAGAACTTCTTCATATGATAATTGCAGAGTTTTTTTTCCGCTAATAATACCAAAACCGTGTAATCAATCGAAAAATATAATAAATTAGATTAATGGGAGTAGCTCAGTGAGTTGATCTGCTGAGTGTGCTGAGTTTAAATCCGGTTATGGCAGATAGTTATTCCATCCATTGGCACTGTGAGACCTGAAGGCTCTCTTGGGAGTTATTACCAGTCCCTATAAAGTGGATACCCTAAATTAGGAAAAACTGGCATGGTCTCCGACAAATCATCTGGCACAACTACAGTCCCTGGCCATATTAATGTGACCAATGGATAGATTCGTTCTTGTTACGTGTTTGCATTATCTTTTTGTATGCGCAATGAAGTAAATCGAGTTTAAATATTAGTTTTATGGGTAAGTTAGTTATCTGATAATAATATGAAATTGAAAAAAATAGTTTCGAAAATAAATCTTTATTTTTTTAAAATATATTGTTGTGTTACCCTATTTACACCCTATTTTACATATTGATGAAAAAAAAATATCAAAATAGTTAAAATATATGATACAAATAATAAATCAATAATAAACTTACCGAATCCGATTTATTTAATGAAAAAGAAACAATAAATCCACAAAAATCTCAAACACAAATTATGCATGCCGTCACTCGTGAAACAAAATGGCTGTATTAAAACCAATGCTGCCATTACTAAAAAAAAAATACTTTAAAAAACTTATAACAGTCTTGTCATTACTTAAAACAGCAATTTATTAAGTCACGCGAAAGTATATAAAAAAAAAGGAAAAAACAAAAAGAAAATAATCTTTCTTGGTGGTCACATTAATATGGCCAGGGACTGTATATGTCCTAGAAACAGAATTGCCTCCTTCATTTACGGAACTCCAGACATTTCATGTTCGTTTTGAACACCTTTTTTATGTATATTAAAGAATAACAATTTAAGTAGAAGATGTTATGCTCTGTTTCCAATCCATATACAATAACTTGTTATAAGTTTTCTTAGCCTCCACTCAGATTAATATTCTATATATAAAGTTTGGTAGGAAATTTAATCCCCTTGAAGATGGGATATTTTGGTCTTCCCTTAAGCTATATCCATATCTATTGATTACGGTGAAAGTAATAATATTTAATAAATAAGGCTTAATTATTACACAAAAATTACAATTTATGAAAATATGCAACTTTTTAGCAATTGTAATTAGCAGGGAGCTCAATTAAATTATTTTCAGGGATATCTAAAGAGCCAATTATTAGTAAAAAAAACAACATTGATATCACATTAAACATTTTTTTTTAATTTTATTTAACTCCTGACAATCGTTGGCAATTTTTTATAAATTGTAATTTTGATTAAAAATATCAGACTTATTTATATATTAGCTAGTAGTATTAATAAAGCCAAAATTAAATAGGTTCTGAAACGATACACACATGGAGGTGGGTACGAAGCCAGGGAGATATAGAAGACACAGCAAGACAGTAAAGCTGATGGTGCACTTTATGCACTCACAATACTGCACTGCTGCACTCCATCCTCTGATAGCGTATCTTCGGCGCCAGTTTAACTACAATTACACTTCCTCGCCTTATCCGTTTCATTATCTATTGCCAAATTATGGGGATAATAACTTAATAAAAATCCTAGGGTAAATCGCCCTTCAGAAGAGACGTAAAATGAGGGTCCCGTGCATGTAGGGTGTCAGGTACTCGTTAACGGTATACTAATTACCCCCTATAGTAATTGCACCCTATACTAATTATTCCTGGATAAGCAAAATTCAAGACCACTGTAGAATCGTCCGATTAGCCTTAGCAGCATTAAGTGACGATTAATGAATAAATAGATCGCGGGTTCGTAGCCCGGCAGGTGGCCCTAGGACTTTTTTAAGGGAACATAATCCATAGTTACGCCGTCCTTCGGAAGGGACGTTAAACGGGGTCCCGAGCCTGTACGATGTCAGGTACTCGTTAAAAATCCCTCTCCTAATTAAACCTGGATAGGAAAAATTTAGAGCTCCCACTGTAGCATCGTCCGATTAGCCAAAGCATCATAAGGTGACGTTAAATGATCAAACGAACAATGAATAAATAAACAATAAAAATTCAGTGCCCTCATGGGAACTGGGAGCTACTAGGATATTTGTTGCGCTGGTACATTGCCAATTGTATTGGATCTTATACAAATACTGCAGCTATAATTTTATTATTTCGTTAAACACTTCCTAAATTCTGGGAAATACTATATAACTGTCTGATCGGTGAACGCAGATAATGAAAAAGGACTCAAAATAAATTTAGTTAAGAGGAAAAATCTACAGTCACACGGAATAAGTGGTTAAGTTGAATCTTCTCACAAGTTTCTTGTACTCAGAGAAGCGGAATCGTGTTATTTTGGTAATGATTAAGGGCCTAAGTCAGGTATAGGTATTAATAGGACTTTTGGTTATATTACAACTACATTTCAAGCATAAAACTACGGGAATGTCAGGACCCCGCTTCCCTCAATACAGTTAATTACGCTAGACAAAATTCGACTTAATCACTTATTCACCAGGACTTGATAACTTATTCACCAGTGGTTATAAGGTTAATAGTAGAATCGGTGAGGATTTGAATAATTGTCGAGAAGTTTAAGAACTTAAACTCTATGAAAATTAGAAAAAAACAAAATTAAAAGCATGCTTAAAGATAACAAATTCTTGTTATTTTTCGGTCTCTATTTTACTCAGTAAGCTCCTTTCGTTCCAAAAATTCTAATTTTTCATCTTGTAACTCATTACATCTTGCTGATGCAACGATATGCAAGACTTACAGGTCATGCATATTCCGCTTCGATATCGATGTAGATGACTCCCCTGGACTAACACATGACTTTTTGTTCTTGGGATTGTCTTTGAATATTCAAATGTAATCATCACTAGCCACACATAAAAAAAAAAGCACTTTTTTTTTGCCTGGTAAGAAATGAAACCATGATGTTCATACTGTTCGAAATAGCATTCCCAGTCAATTTTATTATGTTATATTCAATCAAAATTAAAAATGCTCAGTAAGTCGAGAAAAATAAGTTATATATATATATATATATATATATATATATATATATATATATATATATATACACGCCATAAATATTAAATATATTACTCCATCCGAATTTTCCAATCTTATCAGACTTATTTAGAGCCAATTTCAGATACATACATCTTTTTTACTTTTTTTTTTCATTTTACTTAATCGGTTAAGGATCGGAAAATGTAGATAATGTATACTTCGCTCAAGAGAGAAATAATAAGTTAAACTTGGAATTAATATTAATTAATTTACGCCAGTTTATTAGACCAAGAAAATATAAATATATATTCCACGAAGATGTAAACATAAACTTTTTGTAAAAATAAATAAATAACAGCCAATAAGGAACTACTAAAGGTGAGTTTCCACGTTTAATAATAATAGTGAAATAATTGAATAATAGTACATTGGGATGCACTAGGGATCCAGTATGCAGGAAATGCACTGAAGGAAGTGCATTCACGGATGTACTTGAGGCCATTAAACTCCAACTAATGTCTAATTATCCCTCTGATACATTTTATATTTACATATGTAAATATTGGTTGATTATAATCATCTAATATCTATATGAACATTATTATTACTATTTGGCAGACAAATTTGGTTTGAAGCTGTATACTTAGAAGCTGTATGGTGCGAAAATTGAAACATACATTTTGGCAATGTCCTAAAAAAAAAAAATGGGGAAGTTAGAAGCCCTGCTCCATATTATTTTCTAAATGGAGAAATAATATACATTCTACCTTTTGTTATTTTTATGAAAATCGAAAGCGATTCGTGGAGTATCGATATTTTAATTGTTTTTCTAGTTTCATAACATTTAAATCGAACAACCTTCCTAGGTAAACATTGGAGCGAATTATTTCTATGAATATCACGAAACAAATTTATGTTGTAGTACTGTTAGTGTTTTGAGGTGTTATCTTATGAACTTCAGATAGAATCCTCGATAAGCGAGTATTCAGGAAAAGCATTTGTTATATATTTTCTAAGAATAGGGTAATAAAGCCACAATTTCTACGGACAGTGTGTAAATAAATAAAAACGTAACACCACTATAATCCATGAAGGATCTTGGTACATGGTAAAGACAGTAATGCTTCTAAACCAGAAGTTGTGCAGGGAGGTTATTTGTCTGAGATCGCGCTTGCCGCTTTGAGGTCTCATCCCACTGGCTCTCACAGATTAAATAATTTTTAGTGACTGCTTCAGTGTTTGATTATACACTATAAGCCATTAAATATCCAAAGAAAAAAAAAAGAAAGAATATTTCTCTGGATCTAGGATAGTGCCAAAGGTATTGGGAACTTGATAAGCTTCCAGACAATCTCAACAGACCTGGAAGATGACTTTCAGTATTATGGGTGACTTTCAGGCATTTGTAAAAAAACTTTTAGGAATGTGCAAAGTCAACGGACTGAGGTAATAGTGCGTCGAATATATAGTTGTACACATGGTACATTTCTACCTACTTTCAACCCAAAGACGAAACCATCTTACTGCGGGGATATTGACAAAATGAAACAAAAAAAACCCTGCATTGGTTAATGGAATGAGACCTATAGTCTAGCATAACAACGCTGGATCTTACATTTCACGATAGACAATGAAGAAACTAAACGAAGTTACCACACATCGAACTTAATCGCCAGACTAAAGTACAACAGATTTCCATCTTCAGAATTTCGGAAAATTTCTTTACGGGCAAACATTTTTGAAAATTTTCTTTAAAAAACGCATTTTAAAACGTCTTCCCAAAATTTTAATTTTTCAACTCTGGGATTGAAAATTTGATAACACGTTGGGAAAAATTTATAGAAGATGAGGGTAAATACTTTGATTTCATGAAGTTGTTTTACTGTATATATATTAATAACACTTATATATAATTCATATAGGTATATAAACCCACACACATACACATAAACACTCACATACACATATAGCTACACATTGAGAACCGTGTACTCATTAACAAAGGCCAGCTAACTCCACATCCCAAACTAATTTATAGCCGACCATAGGGGTCGCTGTCCTGTCCTCAACCTGATCTTATCGCTGGGGGCTTTTTTATATTTACCTCAACTGACAGATTACTGATACAGATACCTGAGATCCGGACTAGAAATGTACTATCTAGGTTTCATCCAACATAAAAATAGTTGGGTTAATAAGGGCAGCTCCATCAGGGTGACGAGTATAAAGAATTTTTAATATATAGTAAAAGGAAAAATTTCACGAAATTAAATTAAATACCTTTAGTAATGAATGGTGGGATTAGAGAAAAGAGGATTAGGTTGGTTTTCAATTTATCGGATTTGATATAGTAAAATTAGTTGAATATTGATTTATAAAATATAAAAATGTTATTTCATGAAACAATATATATATGTCAATGTATGAAAGTTGGTCTTAATCATAAATAGTTGAGCCCCAACAGGATACTGTTATTGTAAACTCCACTAATAATTATTATTGACCTGTTGTTTAGATGATATAATTCCTTATGTCTGCACCCATGTTCAATAAGTAGTTCGAATATTCTCCAAAATGAGGTTCTTATACTTAAGGAAACGTGTTATTCTAGTAGTACATAACTGGCAAAGTCAGAGAATGGCTAGAAATGGAGTTATTGGTTATATTAAAACTCCATTTCAAAGCTCAAAACAAGCATAATGACACGATTCAACTCTCTCTGGACCAAAAAAAAAATCAAACCTTTTTAAATATTAAAGTTACTATCCTGATTTTCAATAAATTATGTTTAAGTTTAATTTTTGTTCTAATACGATAAAATATTGTATTTACTAGCTTACTGCTTATTTTTATTTTTCGCTAGCATTAAAACACCAAAAATAATCATACATAAAGGCATTTCAGAGTGTAAACAGAATGTGAAACACTATTTTAAAAGAGTATTGAAGAAACATTATTCCAAGAAGAACGGAAGCGAAAAGAAAGAAAAATATGTGGTGAGCCCTCTCAGATTTCTTTCCTTATTGCTTTGGGGAGCTCAAAACTAAAATAGTTTGCTAATATCGAATCGATATTTTTTGACAAGATTTTTAATTTCTTATAGATTTGTTAACAATTTATGTTGAGCTCAGTACCAGAGGTATTTTCTCTTTTTATCTATGTAAACAATATAACAATTTTTCAAATAATAATATTTAACACATCATGAGAAATATAGTTTTATATTTCTAAAACGAGGCACGGAAACATAAAACTGCACAAACAAAATTTGATCAGTTTGTAACCTCAATATATTACTTTGCTATTGTGAAACGAAACTAAAAACTAGTATCCAATCAATTTTTTAAAAATTTCTTGATTCTCCATTAAAGTGGCTTATTAAGTACAAAATTGTCTTAGCATTAGTTTTGTGGTGTTGAATAAAAATAAAAATATAATAAATATTCAACATTCCATATATAATAAAATGTTCTTTCGCCAGACAATTCGCCTGTATTATGATCTTACGATGCCCACTTAATATGGTTCAGAAAAAATTGAAACATTTAAATTAACCTGTATGTCAAATAAATAAATAAGGTATAAGACAATTAATTAATAAAAATTAATTGTTTAAAATATAACACCGCTACGGTAATCCTTAAACAGTTTCCCCTGGTTTTCACTGAGAGCTATATTCTGAATGGTCAGATTATCTTGGATACGGAAACTCTAATACCCTAAAATTGCTTTCTCCCCAGTTCCAATTTTCCAGATATAGCCAAGAGAAAAGAAAGGAGTATTTACCTTTCGACAAAGCAATTAAAAATTAATTTGTCTAATACCATGATCAGCCAGAACTAATACAAACCTGATGAAACTTTGTAGGGAAATCGTAGATTTCACAAGAACACAGAAATCCACCATTTTAGATGAGATGGATAAGTAACATATCAAAACATTACAAATGTCCTAATAGTTGGGATCGCCAAGTAATTTTTTAAGAGTATATTATGTAGAGGTAAAGCCAGGTAGAAACCAGGAGCGTGCGCATATTTTTGTTTTATTGTTTTTTAGGAATTTACTATTTTTTATTTGTATTTTAAGTAAGGAGGATTTAATAATAAGAAATCAAATTATCACTCGCACACCAATGACCAAAATAAGCCTATGTTTTAACGATAAACGCATCAATTAGAACAAAAATTGTTATTAAAAATGTAAAACTTATGTTAGTTAGGCGTAAATATTTTAAAAATATATTTCAAGAGGGATATTTGCATGTAGGTACATTCTGGAATTACCTATAAAAAAAAATAATAAAATGAACGCGAAATTAAAGACCAAGATATCCAATAGGAACTAAAGGAAATTGAATTCCACATTGTTGTAGCTGACCAAAAATCTTTTAATAAATGTATTAAAAACTTCGGATAAGTCCACAATAATATTATAATGGAGCAACGATTTTTAAATGCAAAATGGTGATAAGATATCACTAATAAAACCGTTAACAAGAGAAAGAAGTTATATTTTAATGTTTTATTTTTAAACATCCAATCCACAGACAGGTGATATTTCGAAGATGAATACAACTATAAGTAATTAAATTTAAAAAATATTTATTTTTTCTTGTTTTTACTATTCAAGTGTCATAGCTTGTTTAAAAAAATTAAAATGCTGAAACACAGCTTCTCGTATATAACGATATATTTATATGTAAATAGTTTACTAGTAGCAAGTAACGTTTTAGATTTTTATTCTCTGAATTTCATAAAGGGCTGCATTGTTTGTAATGCCTAAATAAAAAAACGCCTCCTGGTCCAATCCATCGTTGTGGATAATTTATATCCAGCCAAGCTCGAGCAACTCTGCTATAATGAGCTGGACATCCATCGAGTTGGAACCACATTTCAATCCGCTGTTGTAAGGGAATGTCATCTAAATAATTAGAAAAGTCGTTCTCCAAAAAATTTGTAAATGTGATACCATTCAATCTTCCAGGTAAAAAATATGGTCCCACCAGTAATCCGTTCCAAATTCCAAGCCAAACGTTAATAGCAAATTCATGCTGAAACCTATTCTCTCTAATAGCTCTGGGATTTTCAAGAGCCCATACATGATAATTTCTTTGATTAGCAATTCCTCCTCTTGTAAAGGTAGCTTCATCGGTCCATAAATTATCCACAACGATGGATTGGACGTGGAGGAGTAGAGCCTTGGCCACCCAGATCCTCTGATATGACACCCATGGATTTCTTCGTATGGGGAATCTTGAAGCAGAAAGTTTATTCGGTGTCAATCAACTCAAGAGAGCAATTAAGAGACCGAATCATAGATGCAGTGCACCAAATATCATCAGAACAATGTTTAGCTGCAATTTATCAAGTGAGTGCTAGATGTAATGCTTGTATTGGTGCAAGAGAACAACACTGTGAGCAATATTTACATTAAAAAGAAAATAACATAAATATAAATGTAAATAAATGTAATATAAAATAATTTAAATGTAAATAAAAAAATATAAAAATTAAAACTTGTTTTGTTTCTTTTTTTGCGATTTTCTCTAAAACTAAGCAAAAACGAGCAAATCTCTAAAGGGCTTTTTGTCTTAGTTTTTCGGTCCCCTATAAGTTCCTGAAGTTTTGCCATTTAAATTCGGGACACCCTGTATACATATTCAATAGCCGTCTAATTCTGTCTCTTGGTGAGACACAAAGTGATTAAAAGAATAAACAGTTTAATGTAAACACAGTAGTTGGAGGATGACATTTAATTAGATAATATATTAATTAATAAAATAAGATATGTATATTTTTTATGTAGTAGGTGTATTTTATTTCTTGTTCCCTAGTAATAAAGCTCATTAAAGACCCTTAGCCACTTGAACTAATGCTTGTAAAGCTGCCTAAACGCGACTTAACGAACAAAAAGTCAACAGGAACATAGCGCTACTTAACGTGTTCTACGAAGCCTGCTACCACCCGAACTCGAACCCGGGGTCCTTATTGATGGCTCTGATTAAATATAATCGATAGTGAGCATCGATAAATATTCATTTAGCCTCTTCCTAATGGCCCTGCTCCAAGACCAGCAGCTTATGTAAGTCACCAAAACCTAATAGTTTATTTTTTCAACTTATTTTGAAATTAATTGCCTTACAACAAACGATTTAGTAGTTTTGTTTTTTTCTCTAAATATATAGCTCCAATTTTAAGCCCAAATTAAAAACTTTCGATTTAGTTCTATAATTATATCTTGGACTATCTTAACTATATACTAACAACTGAACAATAAATTCTTAAAATTTCCCAGTTGTGTAATCTACCCGAGAGAGTAGATCTAAAAACCATTAAATCGAATTTTAACAAATATAACGAAAAAATAGTTATATATATCAAAGAAAAATATAAATAACTCGATGTATTGTGCCTCCATAATTATTTTTTTTCCTTTGTATTAAAAGATTCTAGGAATTTTAGAAATAAGAATTAAGGTGGGAGCTGAACTCCATATTCTCAATGGCATGAATGCAATTTTTCCGAAAACAATTTTTTTTTAAATTCCCTTCAGCTTGATGGGCTTGAGTCATAGATTGGGTCATAGTTTTTTTACTTAATTTTTTTTATTTCGCGTCGAGTAATTTAGTTCATTTTTCTATGATAAGAAGAGGTAATATAATATATTATATAAAAAGAAGACGAAAATGATTCGAATGGAGGTAAAATAATAATGCCGTATATGGTATAGTGATAAACTATTTATTAAACCGGCGTTTCGACCAAAACATACAGGTCTTCTTCAGGGCTTGAAATGAAACTACATTAGCGACTCTTTAAAAAAAATACATTTTTCCTCTTACTTTTTTGTTATTTTGTCTGCACTATACATGCCAATATGATTAAGTGAGATTATTGTATATTTTTTTTATGAAAAAAAAAGATTTTCTATATCGAATGATTATTAAAAATTTATATTTTTTTGAAATGTTTATTTTGAAGAGAAAAAATATAGAAATATCTAAAAATGATCACCATCATAAGAATAATAAATATAAAATAAAATATATTTTTTTGTTTTCATTACAAAAATATCTCCCATTATTATGTCATGAACTCACTCATTTAACCGAATTTTTTTAATGAATTTAGTAGTAGTAGTGAACTTAGTAATGGTTTTAGCTAAGATATATTATAACTTGAATATATTTAGCTTTTTGAATTGAATAGATAGTTACAAATAGAGAAAAATATTATTATTTTATTTTTAATTTGCTACGGTCGTGTGCATTAAAACCAATATTGAAAAACTAGTAATTGATAAACTGTAGGGAAAAAAATTATATTCTTACTCAAGGCAAAATTGATTTATTTTTTTTTAAAGTTCAAAACGTGCTCATCATTTTGGATGGAACCAATAATTATTGATAATAGATTCCTCTCTTTTAACACTAACCAGATCAAAATGGCGCCCACTTAGTAAAGTGATTTACAACCTCACTAAACCCTTCATCTTGTGATCACCAATAAATCAAACACTTTAGGAACACTGAACAGTTTTACGCTGCACAGTATATCACGCGCCAGCGGCGCTGCAGAGTGTCAGTGAGCAATTACAGTTTATGTCAAATATATTCAGGTGTATTTAATGCCTGGTTTCATGGTAGAGTTCAGAAAATAAAACATACACAAAGCTGTTAGATTATTACCGAGGTGGAGGTTATGTTACCTGAAATTATATGTCATTAAACGAGTAAAAAAAAATACAAAGTAAAAATGATTTCCACACGAATGGGGAAACAAGTGATTTTTTTTCAGATAGTGATCCAGTGAAGTTATGGATAGTAAGTGTATACAAAATATTTCAAAATAAAACTATTGGTAATTTAATAACAAATGAAAGTTTTGAAAGGGAAAGTTATTTGATAAAACAACTTTATGAAATGAAAACATTTTTATTCAAAATTTTTACCCTCATTTTCTTTACATTTATTCCAAGTTGCTGTCAAATTTTCACTCCCAGAATTGAAACATTCAGTTTTTTGTGATGAATTAAAGTCTTAAAATGCGTTTTGACTTGAGAATCATTTCTGAAAAAATCATATCCTTAAGGAAGTTGTCCAAATTTCGGAACAGATTAAGGTGGATGTGGGAGAACTTCGTAAGCCATGTTCGTTTAGATTCTTCAATGTCTGTCGTGAAACACTTGTCGTGTAAAAGTATAAGTCCCTTCCGATTAACCAATGCGAGTTTTTTTTTTAGTTTCTGCTGCATTATATGCACCTCTGGGAAGAATGGAGAAATGGTTTTATGAATTTATTATTTATTTATGAAATAATCTGTGTAACCAGCTAAGAATTTATCAAACCAACGGCGAATGGTTATTCGTTACAATGTCGTTCCACAAACGCGGTGGTAATGTTTCTTCCAGCTTTAGCTGCCCAGTGTCCATGCTAAAACTCATAAAAAAAAATTACACAAAAATAAATAACCAAATTTCGTTCCATTTTAGTGATAGTAAATAATATAAGTTCACTAACTCCAGTTTGAATTTCAGAAATAATAAACCGGACATTTCATAATAGTATGGTTAATAATAAATTAATGATATAATAAATTGGCATTCTTGAGTTAAAAGCCAGCTTGAGTAGCTTATGGTCATTTACCAAATTTATCAATACAATTGGTTGAAGCTTTCCGATATTCCATTTCCAACAAGTTTTTTTTAAATAGTCATATTTTGAGATGTATCATGTTTGAAAATGAAGTTTTATAGTAATAATGACAAAAGTTTAAATAAAAAAAATTTTAAACTTTTAAAAATTTTCTAATGGTTGATGAAAGAATTTCAATACCATCATTGCAATTGGAATGATTTATTTTACAAAATACCCAAATTTTTATTTTTATGTGGTTAATTATGAAGACATGAAACTTTGAAATACCTCTATTGAAAAATCAAGTTTTTTGATTTATGGCATTGTTCTTTTGAAGGAGCGATATATTTAGAGCAGAACGTAACCCCTCTAAGGCTTCCAGACGCTTTTAGTCAGTGTTAATCACCACAGTAAAGTCTGATGAAAAGCTTCTTTAGAAGTTTACACACACTTTAAAGTTACGCGGAATCCATTTAAATTCGGTATTAAAGTGAAAAGTGGGAGGAAACAAGACGATAATCTCCCCGGACTGAGTGATATTAATTCCGAACCACCTGCCCTACACAGATAAGGAGCCTCTGCCGGCTCAGGACTTTCCTCTCAATTGACCGCTTTATTTTATGGCTCTGTTTTATCGCCGTTACATGATCGCTCTGTTTAAGTGTTGATTAACTGGGCTCTCGAGGGGGAGAGAAACCGAATTCCAACACAAAATAATTCCGGGCCAAGTGAATAAGTCGAATTTGTCTAAAGAGAGCTATCTGTATGAGTGAAGCGGAATGGTATCAATTCTCGTAGTTATTTGGCAGGAAATGGGATTGTAATGTAAGCAATATCTCCATTTAAAACTGTTGCCTGATTTTGAAACTAATGGAAACTAATTTTTGGAAATTAAAGAAGCATTATGAACTAATATTTGGACTAAAACTGATCAAAATAGGAGCTTTCAGAATTGTAAATAATAAGGCTCCATCTTGACAGATGTTTAGCTTGAAATCCTGATACTAGACTTTAAAAACAAGAAACTGCTGGACATTTCAGGCTATTTCAAGGCTAATAAGAAAAAACCTTTTAGCTTTCTATTTATTGCAAAAGACTCATATACATGACTATTATAAGACCTGTCTGGACATACTTAGTAGAGCTTTGGGGCTCCACTGAGGCATCGAATTCTTATCGTATCCAATCCTTTTTTTAATTTTATTATTTACCGATTTTTACATCTGTAGAGGATTTTCCTTTCTAAAAGTTCTCGGTCGAGCCAGTCTCCCACTCTAAGACCCGTACCTGCTATGATCAATAGAAGGGAATAAAGCAAATTGTTGAAATCGATGATTCCTGCTTCTCCAAAATGAAATATAATGTGGGGAGGATATACCCGCAGAGTGTTGGGTGTTCGAAGGTGTACACAGGAAAACTAGGAATTGTTTCCTATATTCTGCCCCATGTGGAATAGCTGAAATGCTGACTTCTTGCATTAAAGCTGCAAAACGACCTAGGACAACAATATGTTCTGATTACTAGAAGGCCTATAAGGGAATAGAGCAAATTGAGGTATAAACATTACGTTGTTAACAATTAAAAAAATTTAGTTGACTTAAACACAGGTGCTCATACCCAGAGGGTGGAATCACTTTGGGCTTCAGTCACACAAAGAAACAAAAATAATGTGGAACGAGTAGAAATATAATGGATTCATATTTATGCGAATTCATATGGAGGAGGAGGTACGAGAAAGAATGTTTGCTAAGATTTTAGAAAGCATTGCTGATTTTTATCCACCAATTTAATTGGGATTGTTTTGTTTTGAGGTTATTTATAAATATACACATGTTTTATTATGAGTATTTTATTTAATAGTATAAATATAACAGATATCTAAAAAAAATATACATGGATTTTCTCATATCCGATTTTCACAATCCAAAATCCTTCGTCAAATCCTGAATGCTCTTTACTTTGTTATGAATAAAAGCATCCAAATTGACAAATCAAAAATTTAATCTGAATTACTCATTTTTCACAGCACTTTTAGGATGAGGTAGTGATTCAAGTGAAAAGTTAGTTGTTTTTAAAATAATAATTCAGTTATTGTTTGCATGGTAAAATGTAGTGGTAGAGTGTAAAATACTGAATTGCTAATCTGAAGGTTCCGGGTTTAAATGCCTGTAGATCAATTATTTAATATGTAAATAGTCTTGAATGAACCCGGTAGGATCTGCAGACCCCCTGGGACACGCCCAATCACGTGTCCGATATTCTCAAATTAAAAGAAAGACTAGCCAATTTAACACCCTCATGGAATAATTCAGTTCCGGCAACCAGAAATTTGTTAATTTTTAATTTTACTATTCATTGTTAAATTTGTATTTTACTATTCATAATTACACGTTAAAGTATTTACAAAGCTGTTATCCTTACTTCAGTTTTTACGTAATCAGAAAAGCGGAAGCACACCATCAGGTCATGCATAGATAATAAGGTTAGTGGAGCAGCCAAAAAGTTAAACAGCCGAAGCGAAGTACAAAAGTTCAAGAGTTGAACCAAATCGTAAGCGGGAGGATGATTTACGCTTTGATACTGCGGGTATTTAGGATGGCCGTAAATAGCGGTTCAGTATAAGTATATGTATATAAAGTAATAAATACATCATTACTATCTTCTTACAGGCTTTATAAAGATTGATTATCTAAATCGGCCAAGTTCATTTCATTTACTGTCTACTCAATCATTGGCAATCAGTGGAATGTCTAGGTACGATAGGCAATGACATTGATTGGAAAAAAATTAATGGCATGATAGACATGAAAACTTATAAAATAGAAGCGGCTTTCTTCCGTTTTATTATGTAAATATTAAGTAAAATTGCAAAAGGTCTCACATCCACTCACGGATCCATCATTCATATCTCTTCAAAAATTTACATTTAAATAGTCCAATTATTAGGTATTTACTTTTGTACCATGATGTCCATCTGGTTGTGTTTAAACTAGGAAGATCAAGTAAATCAAATTATAGTTTTGAACCAAAGATTATTTGCTTCACGTAAACATGTATTTCTTTTTCCATTTTAATAATTTCTTTCCATTTTAATAGAAGTTCCACTTTGTACGTATTTCTATCCAGACATATCTTTTGGTCAATAAATATGTTCATATATATTATAACTGGGATTAAATAAATATTAATTAATTTATAATACAAAGTATTCCACTACTCGAGGGAAATATATATGAAATCTGCTTCCCCCTCAAAGAAAACCAACAGGCAACCACAAGCCGACATCAACTTCAAAAGAAGCGGTTAGGATACAACCTGACCAACAGACCACAAGCACAGGTGGTCGAAGAATAGTGATGCAGCGTGATCTTTGTATCTTTTGATTCTGACTGCTTGTGATTAACAATAATACAATTCTACGTCGTACATGCATATATCATTTTTTGATTTTTTAAAACAAGGTTTTTATTTTCCAAAAAAGTTTTTTTTTTACTATTCATAATTACACTAAACTAATAATTTTAAATATTTATTCCCTTATTTGTAATAGTGTAATTATATTTTAAAATACTGACTACTTCATTTTATCAGAAAAAAATCTTGAGACAACTAATAACTCAGCTATATATATATATATTAATATTACTTCGGGTACAATGCTTTAACAAAAGCCTTCTTTGATAGAAAGAAATTAAAATGATAATACTTTTATAGAACCTTTAGCACGAATAAAAAAAATAACTCATTAAAATTAAAATCAGATAGCATTTTCCAAATAAATGACCAATAAAAACAGTTTTAGGCTACCTCCATCAATGAAAATAAGTAATTACCACTCATGTAACCAAAAACAAAAAAAAAACATCTTGAACTAAGATTTTAAATAACCCTGTATCAAAGGAAAAAAGAAACAGTTTTTATAAAACTGGGGTCAAGCGAAAAAGGACTTAAAAACCTCTTGAGTGTGCAGTGAGTGACCTTTCTTCATGTCACGGGAAAAAAACCTGTTGGTTGGGCTGCATCACGTAGAGCAAGTAATATTTCCTTCAGAGAAAAAGTAAATTTGATTTACTTGCTCTTTCTTGTCTAAACACTGCTAGGTGTGGAAGAAAAAATAAATAATATATAATTAAAACAATTAAAATACAGTTTTTTATGGTATTTCATTAAGGGTGATCATAGCGGTTCGGGCTTGAGCGGAATCGAAGGACAGAAGTTTGTAAACAGCAACGTTAAACTGTAGTTGGAAGAAATAATAAATCCAAATAATCCTGTATGGAACGATAAAAAAATAAATTAAAAAATCTGAAACAAACATTCAGAATGAAAACAGTTTATTATTGATGAATTGACAAATGCATAACATTTATAGAAAACTTCTAATATTTTTTTTTTCTCTTTATATTTCCATCCACACCTGTCAAATACAAGTAATTGACAATCAGCAGATTGGCTGACTGAAGAAAAAAATACAAAATGACATAGAAGGCATGACGAAGAACAGTACCCAGCGGTAGCTCTCCATTGGCTTGCTTTAATTTCCTACTGTAATAGATCCCTCATCCACGTCCTTTTTAGTCTCCTCCTAGTGTTCTCAGGCATGAGAGTAGTGGCCATTTGTTGTATCAATGGGTTTGGGTGTCTGTATAGTTTTTCTTGAAAGCGTTTGTAGTAGTTCGTATGTGTCCGTCAACCGTTTTTATTTTTAAGTCAGTATGCAGAGTTTTGTTATTGACGTACCATGGTGCATTAGTGATAAGTCTAAGTACTTTTGACTGAAAAGTTTGTAGTCGTTTTCTGTGAGTCTGCTTAGTGATGCCGTAGACTTGTAAAGCATATGTCCAAACTGGTTTTAGTAAGTAAGTGTACGTATTTAATTTCTGTCTTAAATCTAATTTGGAGTTTTTCCTGAATGGCGAGTACATTAATTTGAGTTTGTGATTTAGTGATTGGCGTTTCATCTTAACGTGAGGACCCCATGTCATTCTCCTATCAAATGTGAGTCCTAGGTATTGTACTTTGTCTCTCTCTCTGTGGGATGGGTTCGTTATTAGGGAAAATGGGAGGGCATGTATCTAACATTTAAATTAAGTTTTAAAATTTAATATAAATTCTACTCCCTCTACTACAATATATTACAAAATGTTAATTTCTTATTTCTTTATCTATTGCAATTAAATTCATGTCCTACCGAGAAGATAGACTTACATATCAAATACTATTGTATTTCAAATTTTATCATGGCGAGTGTTATAATTTTATTTAAAATAATAAATACAATTATTCAACTACTTTTGGAAAAATAAAAACCAAGAAAAACTTGTTTACATAGGGTGCTTTATTAGAGTTAAATTTACCAATGCGGCAAACTGCAGACGGAAAATAGAAAAAGATTCTGAAGAATAGGGATACGAGATTTAAATCAAAAACAGATGCACGAAAACAATACACCATTAGGGATGAAAAAAAGGCAGCCAGGTCCGAAAGATTGAAGAAGTTTTGAGAACAGAAGAGGAAGCACAGCTAATATTTCAATTACAGTAATGTACATGGATTGATTCAATTGCTCCAATGTGAGCTTAAACTAAAAAATAAGATTAACTACCAAAGAAAGGTTATTAACATTATTTAATTTGTTAACAGCCACGTATTGATTGACCTTGCGGGATCTGGAGAACTTCCTGGGGCTTATCTAGTCTCTATGAAGTGGGTTCCCATATTTAGGAAGGAAACTGGCGGTTGAGTGTGATCTTGCCCATATTACTTCCGTGCTCAATCGTTGGTTTTGAAACTGTAGAGACTCAAGATCCTTTATGGGTTGTGGTAGTAAACGTCTTTTTTTAATAAACAAAGGAGCATCAGAATCATTTTTGAACGTACCTGGTCATTAGTCACTCTTATAACTTTTTAGCCAGTACTATTTTTATTTTTTTTTGTTTTATGTTAAAAAGTATCTAATAGCTCAAACAATACTATATGGAATAAAGAATACACTAGGGCTCATCACCCAACAGGGAGGAAAGGAAATACAGCCAGAATACTATAATTATGCACCCACTAATAAACGTTGTGGGTTCTGGTCCAAATCATCATCTCCATTTTTTCAAATGCCACTTATTCCTCTTAAAAGAGTATTCTCTGATCTGATTACCTATAGTTTTTGTTGAGTTTGGAGTTACATTATTTAATAAACAATTATGTTGAGAAAAATCTAAATGTTTTTATAGCATTAATCACATCTCACAACACTTTGTTCATTTAACGTCACTTTATGCTGCTATGGCTAATCAGATGATGCTACAGAAAAAGCTGTAAATTTTGCCTACTCCCTTTAAAAAATCCTAGGGCAGCGAATCAGTGTTTTTCGGCACAATAGGTTGTTATATTAACTACTACACAGGTGATCTCCTTTGTCGGTAATTTAAACAATTACGATGCAGAAGTTAGTTTAAAACATAAGAAGCACACTTTTCTTTTTGAATTTCCCACTTATAATTTACAATGTTATAATTAGAATAAATGCTCGAAAAACATACCATTACCTACCAGTTTCAATAGTTATGTTAATGGAAAATAGAGGGCGTAACAATCAGAGCAAAACAAAGATGAATATGCTTGTAGGGCGGTCTAGGCGACTTAGAAAGAGAATGAACAAGAAAAAATAAACTAAAAAGCAAACGTTAGAGCAAACAAAAAAAATCGAAGGTACATATACGCTGTCGAGGTTACAGTTAACTGTTAATATGCAGATCAGTTCGGCCGACAGTGTTCCAGGCTTCAGCCGGGGATGGCTTACTTAGACCGTACCTTCTCCATTAACATCTTCCAGGTCCATTCTCTTCGGTGTCAATAATAGAGTCGTTCAGGAAATAGATGAAAGTGATGTGTATGGGAGACCTGTGGTCTAGTGGATAGTATAACAACCAACTAAGCCCAAGATCGCGGGTTCGAAGCCCTGCAGTTGGCCCTACGATTTTTTAAAGGGAGTAAAAAAATCATTGTTTATGCCGTCCTTGTCAGGTTAAAAATCCCTATCCTAATTAAACCTGGATAGACAAAATTTAGAGCTCCCTCTGTAGATCCAGCCAAAGCAGCTGATCGTATAGCATTTAAGTGACGTTAAATGAACAAACAACAAAGTGATTTGAGATATCGGGATCATTAATGCTATGAATAAACATTTAGATTTTTCTCAACATAATTGTTTATTATATAAGGTAACCCCAAACTCAACAAGATCTATTGGTAATCAGATCAAAGAATACTATTTTAAGAGGAATAAGTGCCATTTGAAAAACGCCACATGTCATAAAACTTATTGATAGTAAATTTGAACCCATTAATATTATTCAAATTGGAAACATGCCATCTCTTTTTATGGGATATGGTCTTTCTCGCTTTGGGTCTGTGGGAATTATATTATTTTAAATAATAAGGAAATAAATTATAATAATAATGTAAATTAAATAATAAATAGAAAGTAATATAAATATATACTGCTATATAATATAACTATAATATAAAATAATACCTTATTATCAAACCATGAGGGTAATAATAATTATCAGCAGTTTTAGCCAATAAAATCAAAGAAATCCTAAAATATTCAAATCCTTTCAGGCATTCTATTTTCAATGTTTTCTACTTTTATTTCAATTATAGTAAAGAATGTAATAAAATTATACTATAAAAATAGAATAAAATAAACATTGATGATTGTTTTACGATTTCGAAAACCGAAGAAAAGACATGCTATCGATACTTGAGCTATGTACAAATATAGATAACGATGAAAAATTCTATAATAAAAAAATAAATAAGATTACATTTTATGACTGGTTGTATTTAAGCCTCTTTCAAGACCCGATAGTTATATCATAGGGATTATAGACCCCTTGGGTATATCATAGGTAATAAATGACATATTCCTTTGAAATATGATAAGGAAGGCATTTCTAATATAATATTTAAATTTAATAAAAAATGAAGAAATATAATAAAAAATGTATCTTTATATATAAAGACCTCGCGATGGAATTAAACCATAATTTACAATTACATGCGTTAAACTACCAAGACTCAAATAAAAATATAACAGAAACCGTTATTACATATTAATCTACTACCTAGTACCTTTATATACTGAGATGGGCACTTCATCGGTTGTAGTGGTACAGGTTTATTTCCTAAACCAAAAGGAAATTTCCCTACATTAAGTTTTTCTTGTCCAATAACCAAAAGATACAAGAGGTTGGCGCTCTTTAGTTCGTAAGAACTTTCTCTTCATTTCTGGTTGTAAATCCACTGTTTTTAGCTATTACTTTCTTATTATTAACTCTTAGATCCTGCTTTCTCCTACCACTTGTTAATATATTTATTATTGTGTAATAACAGAGCCGTTATTCAAGGCTCTACCTTTAAGATAGCTTTTATACGTCTCCCGTACAAGGCTTGAACTAGAAACTACTTTACAAATCTAGATCCCCTTAAGAGTTGCTTTCTTCATAAATTCCATTAGATTTAACCAGATTAATAATTATTCGGCTTATTTAGATACAGCCAAACCTTTAAACATCAATCATACCATATACTTTTTAAAATTGACATATTTATGACATCCTGGTAAACCTAAAAAAAAAAATCTGTAGCACTACTTGGGTCTTGGTACAGTACACGGTAGAGACTGTAATTCTTCTAGGAATTTTCTCCCAATTACGGGTACCCTCATTATAGCCGCAGAAAGGGGTCTGTTGATCCCAAAAGGTCCAACAGCATGAATAAGTTTATTCACTACTGCTGGATTTAAGCATGAGAACATTCAGCACAGCAGCTACTATTCAATAAAAATTGGATTTCAAACAATATTTATTCAGTATGAGATGAAGTACCTGCTAGCCGTTAAATCCAACGGCCACGCTATCCATAATCGCCCTGAAGATGACCTACACTGTAGGTCGAAACGTCGGCACATAATATAAGTTCATCACTTATTCTGTGTACTTATTGACTGCACCCCCCAACTATCTCCTTTACATTACACAATATTCATTCAGGTTAGTATAAATAGTATAACTCTTTTTTATCTAAAATTAACGATAATCGACTTAAACTGAACAACTGGCTCCTTTATTATACTTACGTTAAGGTCACCAGTAATTTTCTTTTTTATGAAATGTTTATATCTGAATTGGTATGCCTTCCTATAGAACTAACAGAATAAGAAACAAAATAAAAAATAATTATAAGTAATTCACTAAACTACATTCTGAAAAGAAAGGCCAAAAATGGACACACTATACACATCTGTCATTAAAAACAAATCCATTTAATTTTTAGGTATCGGTTCCACAGGTTGTAGCTTTGAGTTAAGCCACAAGTTTCGAATTTTCATTCGTTTCCTTTATATTATTCTCGAAAATAAAAATAGGCTTGAGATTGATTGTGTGATTGTGGGAATGTTTATATCTCGGTCATCATGTCAGTTATAGTTAGAATAGATAGTCAGTAATAATTTTTTTTTTTTTTTTCGAGAATATTAAGGAGGAAACAAATAAAAAGTTAAAGCTTGCTGTAAATTAAACCGAAGCAACAATCTGCGTAACTGGTACCAAAAATAGGGCTGTGTTTAATAATATATTGTTTTAGTGTGTCCATTTTAGCCTTTCTTTTCAGAAAAAATGTAGTTTACTGACGTGATTACAAGTATTTGTTTATTTTATTTTAAGTTCGTTTCTTTTTCTCTTAGTACCAAAGGATGGTTATCAATTTTGGTATAAATATTTATTAAAAAATATATATTTTTGATCCCATTAACACCAGAACTACGAAACGGTCAAAATGACCGGTTGCATCATTTATTTATAACATTTCCTCTATAAGTCTTATTTAATATTTTACGATAATGTCATGATTTTTATTAAATTTGTGTATACAATAATATTATTAATTAATTCGTTCTTACGCTTCTAATTTTCAGAGATATCTGTGTTATACCTAAATACACGAACCGGTCATTTTGACCGGTCATGAAAATATCATGAATACATGTTGTGTATTCCCGAAATTTTTATACATCTATAATTCCGGGAAATTCCCGGAATGCAAAAATTCTACGTTTTCAATTTGTGTATATGCAATATATAAAATTTCAATTTAGTATTCTTGCTTGACGTGTATAGTTGCAAGTTGCAACACGCATAAATAAAATGAAACCAAAATACACAATGAATGATATTGCTCTTTGTGTTATGTAATTACAATATTTGAATGAAATATATTTTATTTTATTTAAAATTAAATTATAGTATAATTTATAGTTTTATTTCTTGAATTCCACTATTTTGTTTAATTAAACAAACAAAGCGGTCATTTTGATCGGACGGTAGAAATAGGTGTCCATATGGTAAATCTTCGTAGTTCTAGGGTTAAGTACAATAAAGTAACCAGGGATTAATTTAGGTCGTTAATTTTAGATCTAATTGAGGCTGTATTACAGTAGTAATAGAATTTATTAGAATAATAATAATAGATAAAAGAATAATTTAAATATATATTAAATAAAATCGGTCTGCTATGTAACCTGAGAATAGAGATGTAAATGAGACGTTAAGATTCCTCAGAGCATGGAAAGTATTTCAATATCTTAATTGACCTAATCCAACATGGCATCTCCTCTCATCTGAATGACGTGTCTTCAACATCTCAACGCTCAATCAACATTTCAACTCAACATTTTCTTGTCATTCAGCTTTAATGAGGAAGAACGAACAGGGCATTATACACACAGGTCCATAGAATCAGGTAACCATACAACACATCATTACCTCAACTGGTTGTTATATCGTGTTGTTTTCCTTTTGATACTAGTCAATATCTAACAATTTAATAGCCACGTCATCAATCTATCTATCAAATTAAGGTAACATAAACCGAAAAGAAAAAGTTAAAAAAAAGAAAAAGTTAAAAATGACTGCCGTTAACTAAATTGCCCTTATTACGCGCCATTATTTTCAATACCTCTATTTTATCCTTCAGTAATTGATTCGGAGCATAGATCAAGAAGAAGATGAATATGATTTATTGTGGAATAGGGTGATTTATTTCTATATGGCTCAACAGTTTTGATTGAACGTGGGTTGTCTATAATTTTATTACTTGTTACTATAAATTAATAAAAGGGAGATGGGCGGCTCAGTGGTAGAGCGCTGAATTGCTGTGCCGAAGATTACTGGTTCAAATCGGAGTGTGGCAGATAGTATATATAATATTTAAACAGTCAGGGACATGGAGATCCTCTCAGGGCTCATCCAGCCTCTGTAAAGTAGGCAACCTAAGCGGGGGGGGGGGTATATCTCTGCACAACCATTGTGCTAGAAACAGTACAGCATCTACCACATATTGTAACCAGACTTCATCTTTATTACATTTAGATTCTGTCATATAATGTCATACAAGAAAATATTTTCAAACTAGGTACTGGTTTACATTCGCAGTTTTCTCTATTTTTTTTTTAAATTATGATTATCCTTACACATCAAGATCACTCAGCAGTCTACAATCGACCAATAAAAGGAATATTAATTATTTTTTTGTTATAAAAAAAACAACAAATAATTAGGAACTTTTGTTAATCCCGACATACCATGCAAAATTATATCGATACAAATTAAACGCAAATTTTATTTGAAATATATAATATAATTTATTTTTACCAAGTCAATTATTGACTTTATTCAAACTAGTATAGAGAAGTTTTAAATAAAATAAGAGTTAATAGTGTGAATTTTCACGCTTAAAAAACAAAGCATTCAATTTTTTAAAACAATATAAACTGAACTTGAACTGAAGACCAAAATAAAGAGTAGCTCCTTTTAACGTTTGGCAGAATAGAGAGTATCTCTTCAATATATGGAATAAAGATGAATAATATAGAGATATAGATGAATAATAAAAGACATAGATGACTCTTTTATTATTCAAGGCCAATAAAGCCCAAAAATACATCGCTTACGACTACAAATCCTTTCCCGCCAGTAAAAAACAAGTTGGTAGGCAGAAATAGCAAATCGGCCACTTAAACTGAATGTGTGAAATTTCAAAGAGAAACTTATTTTCTTCAAAGAAAACACAAAAAAAAATAATTTATTACCCTTCCGACAAGAAAACTCTTGGAATTTAAACAATTGATGGGAGAACCGAAAATAGATGGAGCTAGGGTAAATATTAATATAAGTCAGACTTGAGAAATGCCCAACAACTCCTTCTCTATCTAAGTCCTAGTAATGTTTTAGACTTTATATGCCCTAGTGTTTTGGCCAGATTGTATGACTTTTGTATATCTACATTTTAACAAATAACACATTTATATATCATATTTATATGAAGCGTGGTAGCTCCTTACTTAGGGTGATTAGTTGCTGGTCTCTAGGCCCGAGTTCTAGACCATCTCTGACAGATCAATTGTTTATTCCGTTTGTTATCAGTAGTGAATCGACCCGGCGGGATCTAAGGACCCTCCTGGGGCTCACCCAGCCTCTACAAAGTGAGTTGGGAAAGAACAACGCGGTTGAGCATGACCGGATTGCTGAGTTACTCAGTTAAATTAAGGTACTGGGCTCAAAACCTATGGCAGATGAATACTTCTGTTCTGAGTAGTACAACGACCCTACAGTATCTGTAAACCCTCCCGGGGCTCACTCAGCATCTATAAAGTGGCTCTCTTAATTGGGTGGCCTACATTGAGCGGGATCTCAATCAAACCACTTCCTTGCACAACCGCAGTCTTAGAAACAGTACACTCTCTGCCATGTTCTAAACTCAGGACACTCCAGTTTATAAGGATTCTTATACGCATGCACATCTATAAACGACAACATTACATTTTTATCGTTGTCTTTAGGTTAATATCCTTTTATAATTAATGTGCGATTGCGAAGTATCAAGTGATATCATTATGGAATAAATATTTATGGAATCGAACCCACACCACCCTTAACCTTAACGGTCAGGGGCGATCCTCCTCCAAAAGGCTATGATATCATTTATTTAATAAAATGACCCATAAACCTGGTAAGAGCTGCATAGGGAACCATATCCGCTGTTTAATATTTATGGGGAATATTACACTAATTAATACATGTTTACATTGCATAATTGACAGGAATCAACGAAGATTAATTATTCCATTGTATCGTTAGAAGGGTAGAGTGTAGAAATCACCTTCACTTGTTCGAAGAATCGTGAAACATGTTCCTAATGGTCAACATAAATAGAATCAGTCGTACCAATTCTATATTTGCTTCAATGAATAAACATTAGCAAAAACCACTGACGCAATTCATTTTTAATAGGCTTCTGTTGAAGTGAAACACGTGAAATACTATTTAAAATTACCATAAACACAATTTTAAAATTTTTAACAACAATAGCAGTAACAATTGTAAAACTTTATACATAAGGATGGGAATGTGTATATTTAGGAAATCATTTCATACAAAAATAAACGTTTCAACATTTCGAAGTACGGATCATGATACAACCTGATCAGTGTATGTACGAGTCCTAAGTCGTTACTTTAATCTATATACTGTCAGTTATAGTTTCAATATTTAGTCAGTTATAAATCTATTTTTATTTTCTATCAACAAACATGAAACAGGTAATAATAAAGCATTATATCATCAATTTTTGTGCTGCAATGCCTAAAATTGGTCAAAGAAGAAGAACTCTTTGAAGGAGTACACATAACTATTCCAGAAATAACCTTTGAGTAATGACCTAGCAGAATATATTTTTAATTCTGCGCACAGTAGTGATGGTCATAGATTAATATTTAGTTTAGGATATTAAAAGACATAAGACATTTCGAAACAAATAAATAATTGTGAAAACATATCATAGAGAACTAATACCATAAAGTATATAATACATATAATATTAGAGAAGAATTGGTTGACTGTAACTTCTAATATGAGGAAGAAATAGTTGGGGGTGCAGTCAATAAAAACACCTTAATAAGTGTAACTTATTTATTGTGTGCCGACGTTTCGGCCTACAATGTAGGCCATCTTCAGGGCGAATAAACCACGCGACGGCTAGGCGATCAACGGTCCAAGTCGTAATAAATAAAATACATATAATAGTACATAATAACAGCCAGGAGAAAACGCGTAGTATTTATGCATAACATATATGGTATTGATAAAGATTATTTATTATACTGATATATTTTTCATAATATACAATTTATAACTAAAAGAAGATAAAATTATTTTAAAAAAAAACACGTGTACCACAACAACTCAAGAAGAGTCGTGGATTCAATACACGGTAGTGACTGTACTTTATGTAGGACAACGGTTGTATAGAGAGGTGATTTGTCTAAGATCACGCACAAATGTCAGATTTCACTGCCATTTAAGGGTACCCAATTTATATAGGTTGAGCACCAGGAAGGTTTGTAGATACTCTAGGGTCCACCCATAGCTGTTTAGAGATTAAATGATTTATCTGCCATAGCCGAACATAAACCCGGGATCCTTAGCCTAGGAAATCAGCTCTCTACACACTGAGCTACCCCGCTCCCTAGTTTTTTGCAGTTGCAAACATTTATAATATTTTATGACCATTTAATTTTCAATAGTCTTAGGTTTGTATTGACGAGATTTAATTTTGCAAATATAATTTTGGTAAAATAATAATAGAACTATGAATTGGAAATAATTGATATTTAATTTAGTTAGTTTAAAGAGGACTATCAAATTTTAACTAAAATACTGACAGCCGTTTAATACAGCATACCTATAGTTTTTTTCTGAATATAAATTAAACGTGAGGCTACATATATTATAGATACATTGAACTTTACATTACTTTGTAAACATACCATGCAGTCAAAATTACATCCTATTGAGAAAGTCTTATTCCTAAACATGCTTGTATTTACGTGAGTGTATAAAACCAGATCGCAGCACACGATAAGAAATCGGAATCCCCAAATTAAAGGGTTAGACATAATCGCATATATATTTGTTTGTAATATATGATCAAAATAATAATTATACGATCTGTCCAAAGGAATAAATATTATGTATTATTCCAAATAAAGAAATAATACTGGGATGAGCTGATAGGTTATTACTTAGCTAAGATAACATATTTTGACATATGTAATAATTAAAACAAAAGTAACAGGATATAGTATAAGATATATATTATAAAGGTAATGGAGGAGTATCAGAAATATATATCAAAACATACAATTAGCTCTCAGAAATTGTTAATGCGTGAACACACATGTTATTTGCTGATGAATAGTGTTAAGCACAGTTTTAATATGGGGTATTAAAATTCTGTCTTGTTCCAATAACCCAGTAAAACTTAATAACATAATTTTTTTTTAAATAAGACAAAGTAGGGTGTGATTTTTAACAGTATTAACAAATGTGATTACAGATCATTATGATTTTTTTTTTAATTTTAATTTCTTAAATTATTCATAAGCCATAAAATTTTAGGATTTATAAATATTTTTCTTAATTGCTTAAATTTTAGAAAATACTGTACGCCAAAATTTTTAGTTTTCTTATCGGAATGTAATTTTTTTTTCTTTTAATTATTATAATCATAGACTAAATAAATATTAATGTTGAAAATTTTATGATTATTATGATATAATTGACTAAAATTAAAAGATGGTATTGCGAAATATATATTCCTATTATATATCTTATTTTATAAGATTTATTGTTATACATAAGCTCATCTAGTTGGGAAATCCCGTAGAACAATATACCTTAGTCCCATTTTTTATTTTGAGGTCGCAACATCATTACTTTCTTTATAACCTAACCCACACCGTCTCAGTTTACACCACGGTGAATGATGATGAATTTATTCCTGGAATAATAATTCTCTCCTAGCCTCTCATATTATCGATTCTCGAGTAACAAGATGGATTATAGAAATAGAATATTGCAAAGCATAGGAGTAATACCGTGGAGATTATATTGAAAAAAAAAATGTATTTCCCCCCTGCAAGTACAAAGAGAAACTGCTAATTTTCAAATAAAATACAGATACAAAAATATTTCTTATTTGTTAATAATATTTTAATTTCATTTTCGTAAATAAAATAGACATAAGATTAGCTAAGATATCATTACTTATTTCAACAAAAATCAGTCACAATTATTTTTTACTGTTTCCTAATATCGTTATTTCGTTGGATCCAGAGCTTGGAGGACCTTGGCACTGGACAGAGAAGAGTGGAGGCGACGCCTTGATGCGGCCAAGAACCCTACTGGGTTGTAGAGCCAGTGTTGATTGAATATCGTTATTTGACACAGTGTTTATGATATTTATTATAGTTATTACACATCCTTTAATTTATAAAAAGAAATTCATATCATCATCAAGTCAAGTTGAATATGCTACACATTCCATGATCATTAAATGATTAATAAGTTCAATTAAAAAAACAAGCATTCAACTATTTTTTTATCACCAGTGACAAATCCTAACTCTGAGTGTCCTAATTTTTTTCATAAATAAATCAAAATTCTTTGATAACGAATTTTCACTGATACAGCATATTTCTTGCTGTAACAGTGCAGGTATTTTTGTTTAACTTAAATTAAACTTGAGCCTCGACACGAATTTATAATTATAGTTACGCTCAGTTTGCTCCAAAGCCACTTGAGATAAAACTAATTATGTATATAGATCGAAAGAATATTGAGAAAATAATTCAAGATTATGATGAAAATATCTCTTTGGGGGATTAAAACTACATAAAATGATAAAAATAATTTGAATAGCTAAAGGAAAAAAATAAAAGTCTCCCAAGTTTCTTCAAGAATTAATTTACGTAAAAACTATAGAAATTTCGACTTTCCCATATATATATATATATATTACAATATTTTACGATATAAATATGTATGCATAATTGCCAGAAAAAATATTTTAGGACGCCTCGGACTGCTGATGGCATATTAGTAAAGCAAACAAAGGCAAGTCAATTGAATGATCAGCCGATTAATTTGTTAAATGAGGGTTGTTCCGATCTTTTTTTGTGTTTAAAACACACTATAAGATTAAAATCCATCAGGTAGCATATGGATTATTTATAATTGTATAATTCATATTTCCTTTTTTAATTAAAAAAAAAAATTCGTAATTTTAAAATATAGCATGACACGCATCAATAACGATAATACTGAAATTGGTTTATATAGTTAAATATTTTATATTTTTAATAACAAATATTTTATGAAAAAATTAAGACTATTAGTAAAGAAATATATGCCTATATTAAAACAAACTTCAATGAAAATACCGAAATAAATTAGTTGGTGTAGTTGCTAATCGTATATTTATTATTACAAATATTTTATTAAAAAATAATAACTTTATGTAAAAACATAAATAGCTATAAATTATGACAAACTTAAATAACAAGAAAACTGAAATAAATTAGTTGAAATCGATAAATGTTCTATATTTGTTATAAAAAAATATTACAAACGATAACTGCTTATAAAAATAAGTTGAATGTTGTATATTTTATATAACAAATATTTTATTTTAAAAAATGATAACTTAATAAATAAATAAAAAATTATATACTGATATATTATGACACACTTCAGTAACTATAAAACTGAAATAAATTACTTGATATAACTGAATTTTTTTAAATGAAAGCATCTTTTATAACAAATATTTAATTAAAAAATTATAGCTTGATAAAAAAATATGTACTAATGTTTTATGACACGCTTAAATCACTATAAGTAGTTCAATATTGTTTAGTTTATTTTTTTCTAATAATGTATAATTTTTTAACTATAATCTTCAATTTAGTAAATACATAGTGTATACTAATAAACATTTATTTTGGTCTCTGAATATTTTTGCAAATAGCCAAGTAATAGCTGGATGGTAAATATTTAAAAAAATATAATTCGTTCAGGCTTAATTGTTTTTTCGTACTAAGGACTTAATGATGAAAAATATATATTTATCTTTTTTAAATATTTAAAAATCTCCTGTAATAAATTAATGGTCAAATTGCCGTAATATAACATTTCTTACGATGTTTTTAAATTACGTATTAGAGTTAGAGACCAACCTGTTACAGATACGAAACAATATCTACGAGCGCCGGCACAAGACTGAAGCTGAATCCAGCCCCACCACCACACCACGCTTCTCGTCTCTTCTGGGTCTTCCGACGCATTTCTGTTGAACAGTTTAGAATATTATTATTTGTACAGCAAACATTACTCACTACTTCTTCTTAATTATTAATTAAGGATGATAATTAAACAATTAGACAGTGTGGGCACGGAGTTATCTAGTGTTCGTCTTAGATCTCGGGGTTTTTTTGTCATCGTTTCCTCAATAAAAAAAGGGATTCAAGAAACGGGGGATGACTCGTTCCTTGAACCAACAGACTGTTTGTATTCTGAATAAGAACTAACAGAACCTTAGTAATTGTCGAGAGGAAATTAGTTGACTGGAAGATCTAATGTAAGGATGGAGATTGGGTGTGCAGTCAAATTAAACACCAAATAAGTGAATACTTAATAATAAATATGTATTCACACAAATAATAAACAAGTATTCAGTTATTTGGTGTTTAATTTGACTGCACCCCCAACTATCTCCATACTTACCTTAGTAATTGTCATTTGCTTATATAACTAGGAAAAAATAAATACCATAATATCCAAATATACAGGGTGTTTCAGGGTCAAGTAGCCAAACTGAAAATTTAAACTAAGGACCTCAAAACTAGAAAAAAGTATCATAACAAACGCTTTGTTTAGGAGTTATCCACGCCTAAATATTTTCATTGTTTTGAATTATTTAGGTACAGTAAATTAATAGAATTTATTTTCGTTATTATTCCGCAGATTGTCGCTTCGAGCTGAGTTACAACACGTTTTAACTGTTCAATATTTTCCAAAAATACAAGTAGTTGGTAAAAAACAAGTAGACAAGGGTATCTGTTCCGCAGGTTGTAGCTTCGAGTCGAGTTAAAAGTTTTAACTGTTTATTTGTTTCCCTTTTAATATTCTCCAAATTCAAGTTATCGTGAGCTTTACTATGGAAACGAGAATGTAAATATGGGTAATGATTGGATTTCATTGGGTAATCATCGGAATCATTTCATCAAGAAATAAAAGTTTCAACTAACATTTCGGAAATATGTTTATTGAAACGTTCATTTCTAGATGAAATGATTACCGAAGTATAAACATATAATTACATTCTCTTTTCCATACTGAAGCTCATGATAACTCGTATTTTTGGAAAATATTAAAAGGGAAAAGAATAATTAGTTAAAACTTGTAACTCAACTCGAAGCTACAACCTGCGGAACAGATACCCTTATTTTAATTTGTTCCAACTTCTTTATTCATTAAATGTAATCATTAACATCCGCATTAAACGTTGTTCAAAGTGATTTCCTCGAGCATTAAGACAGGCTCGGCATCTTTCTTCAACCACAGCAGTGGCAGGGCGGCACTGGATATGTGTTATTGTTTTACAAGATTCAATTAACCTTCTTCGTAAAGAATTAAAGTCATTGACCGGCCTTGTACAGACTTTTTGTTTAATGTCACCCCAATTAAAATAATCAAAGTTTTATTTATTTGCTATGCCTAAATAACTCATAAAAATTAAAATCTTTAGGTGTGTTTCTTGTTTTGGAGGTTCTTAGTTCAAATTTTCAGTTTTTCTACTTAACCTTGAAATATCTGGTATATAGAAATGTTTAAAATATTGGCGGGCCAATCAATAACTTTTAAACAAAATAAATTTAACTTAATTTATTTGAGCCCGAGTTTCGGCCTTATTTTGAAGCCATCAACAGGGCTGAGTATAAAGCAAAACTGAGTAACTGTATAAACAGTGCAGAAAGAAAATGTAGTAGGTTATACAAACAGAAATGATAGAAATGACAAGAAAGGAATACAATGAATAAAACATGAATTACGAAATAATTTATGAGGAATAATCAGAACGAAAAGAAATCTGTAGATAATTAAACATAGTAAAATTATATTGAAAAGTTATCTTAGGTGAATAAATTGTTCATTACAAAGATTAAAAATATTAAACAAAGTAGTTAGAATTGTTAAAATTAGTTAGCAGTAAATACCCTTGTACTGGACCTTCATGTGATGCCAGAGATTTTTCCAATTTAATGTGACTCAAAATTAATTATATTAGATCATAATATATTTATTGATTATAAACATCTTTACAACAAGATATACTAAAAATGAACATTTTACAATCGTAAAAGATACCAAAATTTTAGCAATTTAGGTTTGATTTAATTTATTATAATAATTACTTATTTTAACCCAGTTAAAATATTAGAAATCTATTGTTAGATTACTATAAGGGATATTTAACCGAAAAAATCTTTTTATTGTCTTTTTACAATGCACGTTTTTAAAATTTATGTTAAAAAGGTAATATGAAACCAGAGGCTTTTCAGAACTGTTTTATTCTAATAATTTAGTAGTTATTAAAATAAAAAATAAAATTATTTTAGCATGCGAATAAACCCGAAAGAGTATATACTAAAAAATTATTTCTCTAGAGAGAAATCTCAACCTGACATTAATGATTAGCTATATACAAATATTTATAACAATTAAAGAAGTAATAATCAGTAAACTAGCACAGTTCGTGGCTTATTAGTATGGTGTTAAGCCGATTCACGATCCAACACAGTAGGATGTTTGGAGGAATGCTTCTAGGAATTCTGAACGTTCCAGAGGTAGCCCGATATCTCATGCCGTCGATGTCCCGCATAGTTGCTGAGGAAACTGGAGTGTCACGGGAATATACATGGCGGTGTCGCATTAGGGAGTCTGAAGCGATGCCCAGGACTTCTTTCTCCAGAAGGACATGTTAAAATATGAAGGTAAGAGGCAAGGGAAAGACTCAATAGATGAATGTAAAGAGATGTAGATTTCTTTTAACTCTTTACTGGAGATTTAAAGCGAAATGGATACTCATACCCCGAAAACCGGATTCGCAGATCTTAACAAGACACATAGGCCATTGATGTTCTATCTGCGCAGTCTCTGAGGTAGCGCAGCAAGTTTTTGTGCCTCATGCCTGCTATCGGAGAAACAAGAGTCGGACTTCCTCCATCTGATGGAGGAGAAGAATTACCTTCCTTCAGAGACTTCGTCTAGGAATAGAGATTTGTAATAAATCTATTAATATGTTTGTTTTACTAACATACATAATTTTTCGGTTTAAGTATTTTAAATTCATCTCTTGATATTTAACTATATTGCTCACTACAACTTTGCTAAGTATTCCAAAAAATGTGACAGTATAGCATATTAGTAAAAATATTGAAATAAGATGGCGAAACGGCATCGACTAAAATAAAATATCCATTCTTACAACAGATGATATAACTAGGAATTTCCAAGCGATTTTTGGAGCTAATCTTACGAAACTAACATGGGGAGGTTACGAGCGTGCCATAACTAATTTGTAGTTGTTTATTCTCATAAGATCACTTCATGCTACTAAGGCAAATCGGAAGATGCTACAGGGTGAGTCCTAAATATTGCCTTCCAGGTATAACTATGATAGAGAGAAATCTTTAACGAGTGCCTGGCATCGTACTGGCTAAAAAATACCCATTTTACGTTCCTTCTGAAGGACGAATATATAATACAGCCATGGATTTTTTACTCCATTTTAATAATTTCTGGGTCCACCTGCCGAGAAGTGAACCCGCGGTCTTGGGCATAAATAACTAATCGAAATTATATTAGATTAAGGATATAGCAAATTAAAAACATTTAAAAACATATGAAAAGAAATAAAAGGCTGTTGATCATGCAATCATACGCTTTAAATAACGAATAGCATTGAGAAGTTTCATCAAATTATCTTTAAAAAGTAATAAGTATATAACACATTCATTACTAAAACCATTAAACCACTGTATTGATATCGTCAATAGATGTACAATAGATTCTTGTGAAATTAAATAATATATAGTCACAACTTCGAATAACAAGCATGAAAATTTTTTTCTCACCACCTAATTTCGGTTGAGTTCAGACAACTACCATGTAAAAATGGAGTAAGATATGTTTTTGGAAGATAAAAAAAAATCCACTTTTCAAAAAAAACATACATTTTTTAATGCAATAGAAAACAAGGTTTTGCATTAATCGAACCTTCCGAAACCACGAAAATTGCAGCAACTTCACCAAGACTCCACTGATTCACATACAACTTGCGAAATGGGTCATGGTCCTAAATGGCAACAATCGACCTATGTAATATCAATTAGAACTCTAGATGTAACACACAATTTTTTTTTTTAAATCACACATATTGTAAATATCGTTCTGCAATGCCTGAACGCAGCTAGATTTTCCTAACAAAAGTATTGAAAAACAATAGTTATAGTTATATTGTTATAAAACATATAAGCAGTGAAGTTTTAACTATTATTTATATTATTTAATACTTACTTAGTAAGTACCAAACTTCAACAACAAATGGAAAGATTTATTTTAATACATTAACAAAATATAACTTTATCGGTAATACATACTATCAAATTATAAATATAAAATAATGCATATCAAGAAACAAGACATTAGATCAACAGATTTTTTTTCTATACTTGAATATTTTATATTACCACTTAAAAAGAACAACTAATGACAATCAGGCACTGGGGCGACCTGTGGTCTAGTGGTTGGCATAACAAAATATTAAGCCCAAGATCGCGGATTTGTTGCCGGCAGGTGGCCCTATGATTTTTTAAAGGGAGTATAAAAATCCTTGGTTATGCCGACCTTCGGAAGGGGCGTTAAACGGGGGTCCTGAGCCAATACGATGTCAGGTACTCGTTAAAAATTCCCTGTAGCATCGTCCGATTAGCCATAGTAGCATAAAGGGACGTTAAATGAACAAACGACAATCAGCCATCTGGTAATAAACATATGTGCGATATTTATAAAAGCCAAATCTGATCTGTTTTATTACATTTCACTCACTGAGGAGTAAGTAATGCCAAATGAAAGGAGGTTTTATTCTTAAATAAATGTTTGAATTTTAAATCCTTAGTAATTTGATTGAAATAAGTAATTTAATCATATATTACTTTTAGATTAATATTTCCATATATGGGAATATAAATACGTATATGGACAGTGTGCATTATAAAAGTTAGCAAAACCCTAAATCTAAGATAACTTTTCACTAGAAGAAAAATGCGTCTTATGTTCCAGATGAGCGCTGTATTCTTGAATTATAGCTTTAATATTACTTATTAATTTATTACTTTCGTTTCATTTTTACTTATAATACAGCTATTAACGTCTAATAGATTTCTGGCGGTGGTGCAATGCTGCGTATTGTGTTACTGTCCTAAAGTCGTGATCTTTTTTAACGATGGTATTCAAGACGGTTTTTCCTCCTTCTAAGTATAGCTAAATGTTCCACTGAACAAAAAGAACTCGCCACATGTCGTGTGCTTCTCGAAATATTAGTCCCTGGAAATCAACAGGAAATCCCTCAACAATTATAATTTATGATTATAGGATCGTATATTTTTTGTATTACTGATCAAAGTTAAGTATGGTCATGTTTAAAATCGTACGTTTTTTGTTTTTTTTATCTGTCGCATGATTACGAACAAATGCACCGATAAATTTCTTGAGACTTTAAACTACTGTTCCTTGAAATGAGGAAAAATGTTGGTTAAGTAAGGACAATCATTTTATTATTTCAACCCAATATGGCAGTTTTTTTTTATTCATACACTGTGTGAACACAGATTTTGCTTACAGGGACTTAAGCAATCTTTTGTTCCTATTCAATTCTCAAAAGCAAAAATAGAAGAAAATTTGACCACTCTTTTTTTTTTTAATTCTAGAGGGGTACAGGGATATTTTTACATTGTTTGCAGAAAATTTGGACTTCATTATTTCATATTCAAACCTTAAATACAATTTTTGTTATCACATCTTTTAAGGGTCATTTTTTTCTCTTTCTTTCAGGACATTTTTATTTAAAAAAAAAAATGAGAATAGTAATTTTAACTTTCTCTTTGAATTAATAAGTTAGTTAAATAAATAATAGCAAGACACATTAGCATATATAATTAATGTTTATAAAATATCTTAAATATATGCATATTTTTTTTTAAATTTAATTTATTGATATTTACAACTATAATAATATATGCATATTTAAAAAACATTCAAAATGAAAAACTGAGTGGCTTGATGTACAAGTAAATTTATGGCCATCCTGCGAAGTTCAAAACGGGCGACAACGCTATCTAGCGGGGGCAAGTTGAACTAATGCGTTTCTTACATATAAATATTTTTTAATTATATTACGAGATTTAAGAATGTAAAAGATTTCTTGTTCAAAAAAGTAAAATTATTAAATGAATCTAAAAAAAAAATTGGCTTATAGCTTCATAAGATTAGAAGTGCATTACTGACAGTAACACCTTTTTACAGTTGTCAATCTGTTTCAATAATAGAAGAAATAAAAAGAAAATTTATGATGCACTTAGGTTTTGAAATTACAGAAAAATTATATGTTTAATTTGTTTTTTCATTTATTTTAAAACTTGACTGACCAACGAAAAAATCTCATTGTTCTCTTATGCCTTATCAGCCAACCATCCATCTCATTTAAGTACAAAAGAATGTGATATATTACCTGGAGGATTTTTTTAGATTGATTCTATTTTTAGTTGAATACATTAAAGTAAAAAAGCATCTCCATGTAGAAAGACACATATCAGCAATAGATATGTAAGTACACTTGAATTTTTAAAATTAATTAGGTATATTTTCATTATATTATTTAATATTATAATATAGACACCCCTCCGGCTGAAAGCATGCATGTTATTCTTTATCTGCTTACTATTTATGGAGTTATGAATTTATCTCCTTCATAAAATGTATATGAGAAATAATTTTTTTTTTTAACTTAGAAGAGGAAAGGTGCGTTTTTATAGAACCTTTGGAGGGAATAATGGTTTTAATTAATAAAGTATAGTTCAAGCTGTTCTTGTGATATCATGATGAGGTTAACAAACTTGCTAGTGTACCAGCTTGCAAATCCAAATATTTTGTGGAATTCCGGTCTGGGATTCCAAAAGTATCCTCCTACCTCTCTGGTATGTGAAGACAGTCTGCCTGCTGGAGGGAACTCACAAAGATAAGACTTAGGAGTGATAACACTATCATATCTGTTGGGAATAGTGATTTGGTTTTCCAGATTGGCAAATAATCTATAGGCGGTTCAGTCCAGGGATGGTTCGCTTCGGGGAAAGAAATATAGATTCTTGTTCTGCTGACACCAGGCAGCCATACATACATACATAGGTATGTTGAACGTCTTGGTGGTGGGGTGCTGTCTCATGTTTGGAGCCTGTTTGGGCTGTTGATCATTGGGATGTATTGCACCTTTTTCTTCGAGATGTGATTCACATAACTCCTTTTTTGTTTTTGGTGTCTTGATAATGCCTGAATAGGCGAAACGTCGATCGATAAGAGGGTGTATTACTGGATTTGAAACATAAGGCTTTGCATTGTGTTTTTTTCCCAATTGCATTATAATAAATAATAGTGTTTCTTTTTGAGCTTTTGGCTCTAGTTTATTATTTTTTTATTTTATTTATAAGAGGAATCTTTTATTAATAAGAAATAAAATATAAGAGGAAAATAAATAAAAATCGTTTATCTGTATTTTCGCGCCAGTATTAAGTGGTGTCGGGCCATCTATTAGATAGTGCATTATCATAACAGAACGTAAGCAACATTCTCATCTGGATATCGAAATTTCCTGTTGGCAAAACGTCATCCTTAAAGCAATTAGACGATCATTTTATGATTCTTCTCTGTAAGATAGGCTCGATTCGCGTTTGGGTTTCCCGCAAAACCTTTAACCTCTCGATTAATTTATTCACGGATGTTAGTCACACTTCGAGGAATAGCAATCAAATCGAATTAGCATCCTTTGATGACCTAGTATAACTAGCTCTACTTATCAGGACCGCTAGTTAATAAAAAAAAAATCTTCTTTTATCTAATTATCTTGATAATCATGATTAAACATAAATGAAATTGTAAGTACTATTAAGATAACAATTCAAAATATAAGCTGAACTACGATTCTCGAGTTTCAGTTATTAAAGCAATGATTTCCGGACTTAAGCATCAATTTAAAATTATTCAAAAACAGCATCAAGGTTGAAATATTTTAAAATTAAAAACATTTTATACATTTATTAAAAAAAAAACAGATGTACCACTAAAAGCTATGAACTTATTTCGTAATATTACGCGGTAGACTGTGCTTACTGTTTCTATGACAACGGTCGTGCAGTTTCCGAGATCAACCACCAGGTTTTCCACTAAATTAGGGGTACCCCCTTTATAGAGCCTGGGTGAGCCCCAGGAGGGTCTGTTGATCCAAAACTAATATGATATGAATAAAAAATTCTAGAGCAATTAATAAATCATACTTGAAAGTGTAGAACATGATTGTTGTGTGAGAAGAGAAATGCATGGTGGAGATAATATTCAAATATTTCAAGTTTAAAAGTAGTGTTTACGTGAATTATTTAAAATTATTCTATAAAATGAGTTACACTTTAGTTATTTAACTATACACAACAAAAAACATAATTTATTTCTAAATTTTAAAAATATGAAAATTTAAAAAAAATAATTGAAATAAAAACCCTGTTGAAATGAGTGGTTAAGAAAAATAGAAACAAAGACAGCTAAATAGTTAAAAAGCTTCAAAGAAATTAAGTTAAAATATCACTGGGTTAAAATTAGCTGAAATGTTCTGATATTTCTTACATTCTGTTGATATTATCTGTTATCTCTTTGAAAAGCACCTCTTAAAGCATGTCTTGGGTTCAATAGTGCCATAAAATTTATTACAAATAGGGGGACATTTTAGGTTATTTAAACCCAGTAATATTCTGGTTTGATTATTACACTAAGGGAACTAAAGTGTTAATACTGTAACAGTTAACAAGGAATTGGGTATCAGTTCCACAGGTTGTCGCTTCCAGTTAAGTCACAACTAGTTTTAACTTTGTATTTGTTTCCTTTTTAATAATATTCTCGAAAACTTTTATGTCCGACTTTATAGAGATTAATGCACCGACTTAAACATACTGATAGGTTATATCATCTTCTATACTTCGAATTGTTAGTTGAAACGCCCATTTCTTGATGAAATGATTAGCGAATTATACACATGATTATTTTTATTTTCGAGAATATTAAAAAGAGAAGGAATGAATAGTTAAAACTTGTAACTCACACTGACACTGCATTTTAGATCAACATTTAAAATACTAATTTTAAAAATGATTTCATGTATTATATATTATTTTAGTTTTTAAGGAAAAAATTGAACTGAACGTGATTTTCCTTACTGATCAATAATATAGAAATACATTATAGTATGGTAATATAAAAAATGGTATCATATTATATACCTCCAAAAAAATTCCAAGAAGAGAACATACATTTTCACTTTAACTTCTTCAACTTGATTTATACAGTAACTATAAAATGTATAAATAAACTTATAGTTTTTAAATATGCTGTAAAACCATTATAACAAAATCTAATAACGTACTAAAATAAAATAAAAACCACTTAAAAACACTAGTAACACAAAATCATTCCTGGTGATGGATGCCTATGACTTTCTGACTTACAAAAGGCGGGATTTTTCCACAGCCTAAAATTTTGGATTTCGCTAGATAAAATGAAATCTCAAAATATATATTTCGTCATAAATTAATGAATAACAACCGTCAATTATTAAATATGAAATATTATTATAATTATAACTTACTATATTTAAGGGAAACGAGGATAAACATTAAGAAACATTTGTATAATTGTAATTGAGTGATCCAAAATAATTTACTATACTTTATAATGTTCAAGAAATATTTTAAATAAATAATATTTAAATCTTATCAAAATAAATGTATACATTCACTCTTTTATTGTGAATAAATCCCCTGATGTTTTTTTGTACTTCAATGGACAAATATACTTATCTACAGAATTTATTTATTTAAATAATTTTTGTATTTATTTGTTTTGTTTTTTATTAGGTCTGGATATGTTGAATCATAGTGAAATTTTCTTTTACAGCTTTTCTGTTAGAACTATGGACGCTTTGCGTTTTGCTGCATTTAAATACTAAATTATAACTTGACTAGCTTAAAATATTAATAATAAATTATAATGTGAAATTTACAAATACATAGCAATAACTGATAAGATAAAAATATTTTAAAAGTAGGGTAAATTTCGTTCGACAACATCACTGCCTCTTATCATTTTCTATGTTGATGTGTTAACCTGGCCGAGTTTGAGAGCAGGTTTTGTTTGAGAGGTGTTTGTTGTCGCTTAATAAATGGAATATTTTTCAAATCCCTATCCTTAGGGGTATTATTCCACACTTCATCTGTAAAAAAACTATTTCTTAAAAAAAATATAAAATCCCATTTTATTTTTTAAATAAGTGAAATTAATAATTTCTGTGTTATTACAGTTTCTCAGTTATAATCTAAATTGAAATATTCTGCATTAGAGTGGGATAGTGATGTTTCCTATTTTTTCTTCAAATAATTGGTTTTATGGCTATGAATGGAAATTCTACAGGTGTTTATCATGAAAAACAGGTAAGATAACAAATATCATCAGCCACTTAATGGATATCATATATAGCTAAACCTCTTCTAGATTTAGTAATTTTTTGTATTTTTGACTTGAAATTGAATTATTGAATCCAGGATCAGTAAAAATTGTATGCTTTCTGGATGAAACATTTAATTTAAAATAATGAATGATTCTTTATTTCGAGTCTGATTTATATTATAACACCTCCACATTTTAATTTTTTTTTTTTAATATTAGCCAGTTATTTGAAATAATTGAAATGAAGTAATTGAAATCATGGATCGGTATAAATATTAGACTTACAAAGTGAGCTATCTCGTTTTAAACTACGAATAGTATGAATTTATGATAACGAGTTTTTGTTCTACAAGTAAAAGAGTAATACCTCTTTCTTGTTGCTTACTGACAAACATTTTGTAATTATTTCAGAGTCGTAGTTCCTATAAACATTTAGATTCCCTAACTCGAATAGACCGGAAGTTCTAATGTATGTTATTTGACTTTTGATTTCTTGCATACAGCTCTGGTGAATTCAATTTTTTGTGAGCATTTCTTGTTTACTTGTTGTTTAAAAAATAAACAGGTGTTTTCTGGATTTAACCAGTTTAAGATAAATTTTTATTTACATTATTAGAGAAGATACAAAATATTTACCTGTTTTCGAACTAATGTGTTATGTTTAACTATAGAAACTAAATGTTTCTCTTACTGCACCAGAATTTTACTCAAAAGTAAATTTTCATTCATGAATGTATTGATTGAACAATATTTATTACCATAATTTTCTTTTCTTCTTGATTTGCAAAACGTTATAAAATATTAATTGTGGTAAGTTTACTTTTGGTTACCTCTGAATGTTTTATGGGCAAGTGACCCGGTTAATACCAACTGTATTGATTCTACAGTCTTGTTTGTTTTCAAGAATAGTTTGAATGATATTATTTAAGTCTTCACTCAGTAGTACATATATATTTATCATTGTTGAAATATTCTGAATAATTCAGGTATGCTAAAAAAAAAAGTTGTAATGTTTAACATTATAGATTCATTTTTTAGGAAACATTGTTAAAAGTTATGAATGGCGCATTAATTAATAATAAAAAAAGTAATCTGATCAGGTAATTTCATATTCGCTGAATCTTGATTTATTATGTAATGAGTCTTGTCATATTTCTGTTATATAACTTTTGTTATTGTTTCAAATGAAGAATAAATTAAGGGTAGGTGTAAAATTTAATCAATAATTTGTTTTGAACGATTTCAGTAGAATTATTTTAATTTATTTTAGAACTTGATATTCAATCGATTATTTATTTAAACCTATTAAATGTTCAACTTTTTCATTTATTGACACTGTTTTTTGTATTTGTATTTATGTATATTATGGAAATAAAAATATAATTCACAATATATAATATAGTTTTGAGTTTTGAATTTATAAGTGAAGCCTGCTAGTTACGATAAAAGAGTATGCTCTGAACTCCACATATCATGGCTATCCCTTTTCTTTGCCCTGTTTTAGGTCTAAGTTTTTAAATGTATTTTTTGTTGTGTTTTTTTAACATAAAAAATACATTAACCAATAGTTCAAAATTCTATGTATTGGTCATGAAATTTAATTGGAATACTTTGACCTGTGTTTATTAGCCTTTATTTTTTTATTAATATTCATATTTAAATATAAACCTAGCAATAAGTGTTCATTGAAAACAGTAATATTTAAACAAAAAAATTATATAATAATACTCTAGCTTTATAAATGGCTAATACCTTACATTTGGATGTTTTAAAATGCGATGGAAATGAAGAAAATACTGAAGGAGCTGCACCCTTCTTTTTTTTTTTTAATAATTTTTCTGAAAGGCATGAATTTTCAATATCAAAAAGGTTGGTATCAGTACTGCAAGTTGTCATTTCAAGTTGAGTCAGAAGTTTTTAACTTTTCTTTCATTTCCTTTTTAATATTATCCAAAAATACAAATATTTGTGAATTTAGTATGGAAAAAAAGAATGTAATTATGGGAAATGTGTATTTTTTTATAATCATTTATCAAGAAACGAACATACATCATCTATACTTTGGAATGTTAGTTGAAACATTCGTTTCTTGATAAATGATTCCGAAATCCAATCGTTACCTATATTTACATTCTCCTATCCAATACAAAATACCTCCAAATAACCAGAAAATTATGCATCTGTCATATGCCTCATAGTTAGCCATGATAATAACCTATGAGAAAGTTAAATAAAAATATTAATTATAATATATATTTTTTAGATTAAAGAGCTATGTGCACTTCATGCTTTAAATAATTTATTTCAATCAAGAGATGCCTTCACTAAACCTGAGTTGGATGAAATATGCCAAGCGCTCTCTCCCCACGTTTGGATCAACCCTCACAAATCTTTCCTCGGGCTGGGAAATTATGATGTCAATGTAATAATGGCTGCTTTACAGCGGAAAGGCTGTGAAGCAGTCTGGTTCGATAAGAGAAAGTAAGTATTTCAAAGGCAACATTTATATTTTTTAAATACCTCACAAAACAATTATTTAATTGAACAAATATGATTTATTTATTTTTAAATATTCATAGACCTCCGGAATGCCTGGAGCTTTCTCACATCAAAGGATTTATTCTCAATGTACCAAGTGACTATAGATTTGGTTTTGTTTATTTGCCATTAAAGAAAAGACATTGGATTGCGATTCGACAGGTTTCTGGCGTTTTTTACAATCTGGATTCGAAATTGGATACTCCGCACATGATTGGTCAGGTATCAGTATATTTAATTATTTTAGCTAGGGCTTGAACATACTCACATAAACTCACTCGCATGAATTTTCATTTACATTTACATTTACTCTCACACTAAATGTGAGAAATGCCTTCAACTCGGCCAGATGGTTCTGGATATGGGACGCTCTTCAAGAACTGGATGTCCCCGTGTGCATCAGGAGGACAGGAGAATAAATAGTAAATACTCATGGACATGAATTACATATCTTCAAATAAAGAGAGGGAACATATTCTTATTCAAGGTAACTGGTTCTGTGTCTGCGGAATGTCTTGTATGATATTGTCCTCAAACTTAGCCAGAGGTTAAAAAAACAATAGGCTTCTCTGATGGATTTCTCCCTGATTGATGGAGAAAAATAGAAAAACTAACTAACGCTTGCTGAATTTGGCTGATTCAGAGCTGGCTGGTATTCATAGGGCTGCTGCTGGCTAACAGCAAAAATAGAATTCTTGTCATAGTCAAGAAAAGGAGGGAAAATAACTCTGAGGATGGCTAAGCAATGACTGGTCTGAGGGTTAAGGTGACTAGGGTACATTTTTAGCTATAGCTTAGTACATTTTTTACTGATTGACAAAAAAAAAGATAGCATTCATAAATCAGAGCCGTTCACATACCATATATTGAAAAAAGAAAGGAGATTGTTGAAAAATGGGGATGATGATTTTTTTTGTGCAAAAGTTTTCCCTACAAATATATGGAACGTCTGTAACACATTCAAGATATTTTTCTATTGTTTCTATTTCTTTCTTCCTCTTCATTTTCTGTATTTTTTTATGATCCTTGGACATTCATTCCACATCAATAGATGTTTTTATAAGATTGTCTTCAAAATCATCAAAACTTTTTAATTCAGTAATCTTCTTCAAATATATGCTTGCCAACTTTTGTGATTCACCTGTTATAACCACAATACAATTTTATTAATGAAAAATATTGAAAAAAAAATCATTTAGGTCACCCTAACGAGGAATTTATTTATATTTATAAATCACTTACTCGCTCACTGTTGGGGGATATTGTTCTTGCAGGACCTGGACTTCTGCCACCATTTCTCGCGGTATCCACCAAGGCTCCTCCAATTTTCTATCCTGATCTTTCTTAAATTGTCTTTGAAGTCATCCATCCTCCGACACCTGGGTGCATTCTTTCAACTTGCCCCAACCAACTTCGTCTGCTCTACTTAATAGCACAGAGGGTGTCAGAGTCCCCATAGAATTCCATTAGTTCAGCATTTACCTATTTCTTCTTCACTTCTGATTCTCGACCTGTGTTCTTCATTGGCGGGTCCAACGATCTTTCTCAGGACTCGTCTATCCCAAACCAGTATCTTCGTAACAAATAATATTTCAAAAGTAAAACATTAATTGGGCTACATCTGGTGAATTTTTGTAAATAGGACTGTTATAATAAACTTTTTCTGTATGTATTGTTTATGTTGTGATAATTTATTCAATTAATATTTTATTATTGAATAAACTTTTTTAAGGAGAACGATTTAATGGCCTACCTTAAGGAACAACTGGACAGCAGGGACAAAGAGCTTTTCGTAGTCGTTAACCGGGACGTCGAAGAGAAGCATTTGTGGGAGAAGGAAGATACACAGACTATTCCCAGATAATAGTCTTGAAATGATTGCCTTCAGCACTTAGTACAAAGGGACCTGATATCTGTGTTGTCTTTAAAACTTCTTTTATTATTATTTATCAAATTACAATATTTAACTATTTAAAAACTTATATAGTCTGTTTTGCCAAAGTAATAATGTACTACTAAAGACCATCAAAATCCAAAATCGTTTCTGGAAGGCCATTTAAGCTTTCTTGATAATCTTTCAAGAGTACAAATTAGTTTTTGTTCGTGAAATTGTGTGATAAGATGTGCAAATGTTGTATATTTTTATTTACGTGTGAATGACAGGTGTTAAGGTGCTAATGTAGATCCGACAAAATACTGTGTTAGCTTTTATAGTAGCATTATATTTACGCGTTACACTTAAATTTAAACCCTAAAAAACTCTTTTATATTTTTTTCTATATTTCCGATTTGTTGAAAATACCATATTAAGGATGTAACAGCATTTATTTTTTTATTTTAGAGATGTGTTGTTTATTTTATAAAATATTTTTATACTTGTGCCTAATAATTTATTTGTATAGTTGTAAAAAAAAAATTATAATATAAAAAATATATCAGTGCCAGAAAGCTTAAAATCTTTATTGCATTTAGAAAGTTTTCATTGAGAATAAAGTTGTAATGTTAAATTATTAATTTTAGATTTAATTATAATTAAATGTTTAGTTATTAAATTATATACAATTCCTTTTTAAATTATATGTTCTGTTCTTTGTAAATAATGAGGTTATTATCAAAAAGTGCTGTTATTCAGGTTTATTTTTGGTTAAACATGATCAGTTTGAATTATTCAAATTTAAAATTTGTTGCTACAAATGGCCATATATCTTCTTATTTCTTTTTTACTTCTTCTCATGATCTGTAATCTCTCAATATTTCTGGTACCCTGATTCCATGCATTTCAGTGTAAGAATTTAAATGTAGGTATGTTCTGTTTGGTGTGATTTGATTCACTGATTGTTATTCTGGATTCTTCCAGTATCAAGGTCATTAAAAAAAAAATCACTAGTTTCAGTATTTTTAAAAATATATTTTATTAAATGTATTTTATGAAGATAAAGCAATATTATATCACTTAATAATTCAGATATATACTTCGTGATCAATTTCATAAAAGTTTTTCCTGACAGTAGTAAGTGGATTGGTAATGCTTGTCGCAAAATGCAATATCTGAGATTTATACTAAGCATTACTGTGTGCAATTTATATTAATTTTTACTGCTAATTAAAAATGCAGATGCAAACTGCATTTTAACATTTAGACTTTTTTTGTTCGTTTGTTAAAGTCTTATTTGGTTCAATGTGATAGGAAGTAATCATGTGCAATGAAGTTAATTATGAATTATATTTATGAAAAATAAGTTTTCTAACAATCAAAGTAAGTAATGTTAATTTTATTGCTGCTTTGTTACTTTCTGAAATAATTTCACGATTGTTAGTTTTATCAGCATCTTAGTATTTAATTATTTTTCCTTGTTCAGTTGTTTTTGAATTTTCTGGTATTGTATAATTTACTGTTTTGTTATGAATATTATTTACTGACAATTTGAAAATGACCTTTTTATAAAGCTGACAGTTCTTTTTCTTGGGGAACCTTGTGTTATAAAATTCATTAAATAGGAAAAATTTTAATTCATCTATGATGGTTTTTATTGGTTCTTTAAAAAAATTTTAACACTACCCGTCATTTTCATTGGGCAGGGAAAATTTTTCAAGTACAGGGAAAAAGAGCCTTTTTGTTTTTGCTTGTCCCCAGTTACAGTTTGTTATTAAAAATTTACTTTGAGGAAGGGTTTCGGTTAGATTAAATATTTCAATTTATAAAGAGACATTTCATACATCAAGTATATAAAAATGTGCCAAATTCAGAGCATTTTAAAAATTATTTTCAGATATATAAACAATTTATTCAATATTTTTTATTTAGATCATTCCATAATTTTATAGATTTCTTTTAACGGAGTTTAAATGTGTTCAAATAGTGAGAATTAGTAGATTTAAAATATCGCAAGAAGATTTTTAACTGGTATTTCAGATATAGATAAATTTGATAAAATCATTTTTAAAATGTAATTTTAAAGTATTAATTCTGTAAATCAGAGATAAACTGCCATGTTTACAATTACATGTTTCAGATCTATACTACTTGTGGGGAGTGGTAAATCTATAAATTTGAGCTTTTGTATAGTCTTTTCCATTATTTATGATAATTACTTTAATTAATTTATGATAAAAATATATGGCCAAAGTAATGCATATACAAAAATAACTCTGACGTACATAATTATTCTCGTTATGTTTAATACTAAATTTACAGACTCGACATTTTTGATTCAATCTGAGGTTTGATAGTAACATTTTTTAGAAAAGTCACATAAACAGAATTAGGCATCATTTTCAACTATTTTGTTAAAAGAATGATATAGACTGAATGCTATTATTTGTTCTAAACTATTTCCGAAACCTTTTTAATCTAAATATTATCAGGCGAAAATATTTATGGGATTATAAATTGACAAAAGTGTCATGTAATACACAACATTAAAGGAATAACTATCTGACATTATTTAAAGAAACAGTTTACCCAGCATTATTCATCGAAGAATCTTCTATAACAAGAATCGGGCACTTACACCTCTCGTCTGCTCTTGAGAACTTAATGGATTGTTGCAAGACTTATTTATGAAGATATCGTAAAATATTTATTTATTTTAAAAATATGAAGCTTGGGATCAGTCACATTGAATGGTTTTATAAATCTAGTGTTTGTTGATTAATTGCCTGTTATTTGATGTCTATGTGCAATTTGTGGTTATGTATTTTACAGGTTTTTTTCCCTCCAATTGCTATTTTCAATGTTAAGGCACTTTTAAAGCTATTATTATGTACTTAAATGGAATGAAAATTATAATTTTTTTTTGTGTTAATTAATTGTTGTGTTGTGTGATCGTTTATAGTATCATTGTGTCAAAGATTTAAATATTACTGTAGATTACTTTTTAATTATAAAGCACCATTATAATCGTTGCATATTGTATTGGAAATTGTTCTACAGAATTCATAATGTGTATAGAATTGTACATTGTACTTAGAGCTCACTTTTTATACTACATATCTTTTTAACAAGATGAAAAAATGTTATGTTTTACTACTTTTATATGTAATTGTTCTTTTATGTTATTTCATTGTGTGGCAATAATTATTATAGTACTAGTTTGTTGGACCTGTAAAATAAGAGGAGGCCTATGTTGTTTAATGACTTAATGTATTGAAGCTGTTTTTGACTCCTTAATCAGCAATAAATAGATGATGTAGTTTGTTACTTTTTATAAACTAGATTTTTTATAAGGATCGTGATTGTAAGAATAATAGTTTAATCTATAGATTCTCGGTTGTTTATTAACGAGGAGAAAGAAGTGAACTTAAGCTGTTAACAATGTCTTAAATCAATCTGTTTCAAATTTAAAAATGTGGTTTTTAAATTTATTTATTTTTGTTTTGTTTTAATTTTACTGTTATGTTGAGATGATGCCATTAATTCTGTCGTTTTGTTTTAATAAAAATAATTTATGGTTTGTTTAATTGTTTCTTTTCCTTTTAGTAACTAGCAGCCTTACATCCATTATAAAGCTTTTTATTGTATCATTATTATTATCATCCACAGTATCATATTTAAAAAGAATATTAAGAAGAGTGACATATCCTAACTCAATTGTTTTTTATGGGACTAAAGTTATCATTTCGATTTTGCAATAAAATTCTGTTTACACATTTGTATTTTCGATATTGCGTAAGGGATGATCTGTGGTGTAGTAGTTATCATAACAACTTTCTATACCCTAGAAGTTGTTATAGCAAGATGAATAGTTGTGGTATTACAACAGGTGGCCTTACGATTTTATAAAATCCTTAATTATACCGTTATTTAGAGGGGTCAAGAAAGTCGATCCCCATCCTATGTGGTTTCAAGTACTCGTTAAAGATCTCTATTTTAAATTTACCTAGATAGGCAAAATGTAGGACCAAACTGTAGCATTGCCCAAGTAGCCATATTTGCTTAAAGTGATGTTAAATAAATAAAAAAACAATGATTGACTTTGTGTGTTGTATTGAAATCCTAATAGTTAATTAAATGACTCAAATATTATAAATCAAGTCATAACATAATATTGAGGAAAGTATGTAAAAACTAAAAGTAGAATCAAGCAATTTAGAACTCAATAAATAAAATAAATTGAATCAAGACAAAACTATTGACATTATAAAGATAGAAGCGATTACGTTAACCACATTATGGACACATATATGTTTAATGTGGTTAAAAGCTTAAAATGCCTGTACTTAGTGGAAGAAGGCGATTCTAAGTTATAACAATATTATTTGAACAGATTTCTACTTGCTTTAATGGTCTACTGTCCACACTTTAAACTAGCTTGAAATAACCTTGTTTACTGGTATAAAATACAAACCTTAAGTAACTTTAATTTTTATGTATAGTAGAACTGGCTTTTGCCCGCAACTTCGTCCGTAGAAGTCGAAAATGGTTCTAATAGGATTTTTCATTGGTTTTTTACGTTATTAATTTTGTTATAACATATAAATTATTATGTTCAAATGTTTGAATACTTATAAAATATAACAATCTTTATTACAGTGTAGAGACTTAAATGTTAAATAAACATGAAAATAAAATAAAATTTTGTTATATTTTGTGTACACGAAGCTCGGCCTTTGATCTGGTGAAAGTTACACGGAGGTATCTTTTTATAACGAAATCGAAATGCTACACACCTACTTTCCTTTTGGAGCTAGAATCACCAGCTATTCTGGAGCATGCCACATACAACTGGTCGTGAGAGAAGCAGCTTTCCCTCAAGTCTATTCCCACTACCATAAGAGTTTGACCTTGAGCTTTGTTTATAGTTATCGTGAAGCAGACTTTGATGGGAAACTGCACTCTCTTGAATTCGAAGGGGTAATTTGATGGTGTTAAGGGAATCCTAGAAATAAATACAGACTCTCCTTCGTTTTTTGGTGCTAGGATGGCACGCTTGCTTAATCATTCTGCAGTTTTCAAACATGTGTCAAAATAAAATTTAATTTAAATCAAAATCACTAAGGAGTATTGATATCAACTTCGAAGCAAATCACCGCCAAAATAACTTTCTAGTCCTTTTTAACCTCGTTAGGGGATGAATTTCAATAAAATATGAAACACGTCTTCCATCAATTCTGTTAAAAAATTTTATTCAAAGTTTGAAGTGGATTGGACCAGGGAATCATGTTGTCCCATACAAACTTTGCCCCCCTTTTTACTCCCTTTTTTACCCTTTTTACACCCTTAGGGGTAGAATTTTGGAAAATCCATTCTTATCGGATGCCCACGTCATACAAAGAATACACCCTCCAAGTTTCAATGCTCTACGATCAGTGGTTTATGCTGTATGTTGATCCGTCATTCAGGACAAAGCATTTTATATGTATAGATAAAACGGGTACTTAGTGATAATTTATTTATGTACAGTTCTAACAATTATTGAAACCATGTTTAAAATCTAAGATAAATAACATACTGGTAAAATTTTACAAGTTTTTTATATATTTTTTTAATTATATAGATCATAAATTATTTTAATATCTGAAATTAGACGGTTTTTTTTCTATCAATAAAATAATTTTAACTTCTTTTATTCATTGATATGGATAAATACAACTATTAGAATCACTATTGATTGACTACACATTACTGTTTGTTTATAATTATCATTGGAATATCACTTATTTTAATTTCATATATGTTTAGAATTTTTTTTTTAATTTTAAACATTATATTTTTTATTGATTCTTAGCTCATCACTTTGTCATTTAAAAAATTGTGCTCTCTTTTTCATTAGGAACTTTCGTTCATTCAATTTTTATAAATATAACATAAATATGAAACAGACAACAAATAAATAGGTATAATTGGAACTTAAATCTAACTGCACTCCTTGTTTGGCGTTAACAAGAGCCTATCCCTGTTAATTTTTAGTTTGTCAAGTGTTGAGTAGACGATAGTTCTTGCATCAACGGATATATCTGTTGTTCTTCCAAGAACCCAAATAAAATCTGAAACAAATCGATCAAGTTAAAACAAAAAATTTCTGAATTGCCATCATTAATTTTTTTTTAAAATGAATCATGACAGTCAAAGTGCAAATAAATATTTGATATACTTTCATCAACTTTTTTCTATTTCAGATTAATTTCTCTTAATTATTTTGATTGAAAAGATAGTAAAAAGTCTGTTAAAAGTATGTCTTAGATAACACTTATTATGAAAAAAAGTTTTTAATATATACTTGTTTCCTTTATCTCAGCTCTAACTGCTGTTCAGCCACCTTTATTTAAATTTTTGTGGAAGAAAGTGGACCGGGTAGAGGTCACAATGAATTTCTCGTAGAATTGGGGAAAAAGTTTATTGATTAGCCAACGTTTCGATCTACTTTGTAGGTCTTCTTTAGGGCTGTGGGGGGGGAGGGGAGGGAGCTGGGGGTTGTTAGGTCCTCACTAGCTTGAAACACATACAGTTTGATGTTTAGTTGTGTTTGATGCTCTGTTGTTGAAACACATATTGTTTGACATTTAAATTATTTGAATCGCCCTTCCTTCAAAGAGACAGTCTATGAAAAGATACAACCAATAATTTTAAAACTGTTCTTTTTTTACAATTTATTTATTCTAGGCACTGCTTAGCCATTAATTAATACTGGAAAGAAAATAAATAAATTATTGAACTACCAAAACGGGAAAAAAAATTAATCCAGAAAAGATAATTGATATAAATTAGGGAAATGAAAATATTTCAATTAAAAAAAAATGACAATCACGGAGAGACTGAGGATCCGGGTTCGAATCCCGGCCGGGGGCATATCTTTTCTCTTTAAAATACAAATATTTAAAAATCAAAACAGTTAATTAAACAATTAACAGTTAATTAACAAAAATAAAAAAATAAATTGAATACTTGAATAAGGTAGCTCAGTGTATTGAGTGCTGAGTTGCTATGCTGAAGGTTCGGGATTCAAATCTGGCTGTGGCTGATAAATTATTTAATCTCAAATAGACCTGTGGGATCAACAAATGCTCCTTGGACTCACCCAGTCTCTATAAATTAGGTACTTTAATAAAAACCTAGCGGTTGAACAAAATCTTGGACGTATCACCTCCTTGTTCAACCATTGTCTTAGAAACAGTATACTTTATATTGATCCCAAGACCCTTCAAGGGCTGTAGTAGTACAGGTTTTCTTTTTAATACTTTATATCTATTGAAAATTGTTGAAAAATGTAGAGTAGTTCTGAATCGAGTCTTTCTTTCACGGTGGATATTGTTTCTCATTTCTAATAATTGTCCAAAACAAAGCTATAATTTACGCATGACAATACTATATTAATTAAGATATGTATAGAAAATATAAAAATATTCACCTGCATGAAGAAGTCTAAAATCTGTACAGGAGTATATTAAAGCGAAATCCTTGTAGTTTGTATCAAGCACGATGTATTTACCACTGCCAGGAGCCATCCTTGCTATCACTGATGGTAAGTTGCTCTGAAGTACCATGTTAAAAACACCAGGAGTCACCGAAACGTCATCCACAACATATGATGATTTACTCAACGTTCCTCTCCTTAAAAGAATTTCTTAAATTAGGAAATTTACTTGATGTAATTGTATAGTTCATATTGAGTAATGCTAATAGCACAGCAGTTTATCGGGTATCTAATTACAACAGATAAATTTTGGTGTTGGTAGTAGCATTAACAAAGAGGATATTATTTTTTTTCACTACTACTATTTAAAAGAAACTAACAATACAATTTATATTTATATCATTTTTTACCTTAGGGTACTATAAGGTTTTTATATTTATTTACATAGTCAACTGTGTGCAGTAGGTACAATTTAGGTTATTTTCAACTTTATTTCTTTACAAAAATAGGAGGAACCATTTTATGGGTTAATTCACCTCACCTAAACTAAAAACCTTTACGCACTGGTCTGGCATTATGCACTGCATATAATCGTTAATGTTTCTATTTAATTATTATATCACTTTTCTAATAATGAGGAAATGGTTGACCGTATCTTGAGCAATTTTGGAAATAGTCGGGGATGCGATAATAGATAAAACTTATTTGTGTAAAATTCATTGAAGAGACCACCCCTGACCATTTCCAGGATTGTTTAAATTTTTCATTATAGTCCAAATAAAAGTCATTAAAACAGATATTTTTATTACATATTGTGCTTTTTAATTTGACATAAGTAAAATTTGGTTAACAAAATAGTTTTAAAATCTGTCAAGAGAGGCCAGCACTAATCAGAGGTGGTTAAGATTGTTGCCAACAGAGAGCAGGGTCAGCCCCGTCTCATGTATACTAAAAATTAAGCTCCTTTTCTCCTGATACTGAAGAAAGATTTTAAGCCTGGAAAGCCTCAAATCAAGAACGGTAAAAGAAGAAAGAAAGAAGATAAGTACTTGAAAAAAGGGTTTCGTTCTAACTGCTAGACCTCTGCCTTGTGTTTTAGATTATTTTAACCGATAGTTACTCTATTATTCTACAAGGAAAAACTTCTCTTAGTATTAATTCTTTAAATACAAAAATGTATAAATCCCATCAATAATGAATAAAGTACAATATTTTATATGGTTCTATTTTATACTGACGTCCACTATGTTCCCCTCCCTACTTCATTCCTGGATTCACTACTACTTAATACGTATTTTGTGGATAATTTCGGGCATTCATACTAGTAATCAAGGGGGGATCCAGGATTTTTTTTCTGGGGGGCACAACGGGCAAATGGGCAAAAAAGTCAACACTAACTTAGAAATAAACTTGTAGTATTTATAGAAAGGTTTCAAAGGTTTATTAAAACATCTAAACAACAGTTTTACTCGTGTTACTTCTATTGTTTTATTCATATATTTTAACAATTATCATCACATGATTTTCCTATAAGTATGTACTGTAATGGATTCTCCACAGTACACAAAAACCGTCTGGGCACACGTGCCCCCGTGCCCCCCCCCCGCCTATATCCGCCTATGCCAGTAATAATATATTTAAATAGAATCTGTATATCATCGATATGAATATTATTATTTTAAAGAAAAAAATGGATCTAAAATAAATGAAATAATTAACATAATTTCATCATAACTGTTTCAAAATGTATTTTCATAAATCCCCCCCCCCTCCCTCCTTATAGTCTAGTATACATTTTTATAGACGTTTTCGTGTATTCTTTACGGATTGAGAAACAAAAACAATTAATTAATAAAGGGTATTATAGTATAATAAAACATTTTAAAAACATGATAAGTATTAATTGTATAGTTTTACATTTATAAAATAATTATTAGTTGGTTGGTATTAACTTGGCGGTATGTAATCCACAGTTCTTCAGCCAAAAAAAAGTCATTTCATCATTGAATTGATAATATGGTTAATGGTGGAAAAGGTACTTCAGAAAAAGTAAGCTTTAACTTTTATCTTTAAACAATTTAATCAAAATATAATTATTATAACTTTTAGAATGAAAATAATCATTTCTAAGTTAAACATTTAAAGACTAACTCTTTATAGCATCCAGAAGCTATTCACTATTCAATTTGAATAAACTTGTATACAGTAAATAGGTAATCTAGTTGTTCAGTATAATTAGTTTTAAAGGAATATAACTAAATGTATTTAAGTGTAAAATAGTTGACCAGATAATTCAATCCATTTTAACTAAATATAAGTTTAAAATCAAGTTTTTTATTTTAAAAGATTAATAAAAGTGGATCAATTTCTATTTGGTTCAATTTCAATGTGCTTATTTCATTTTAGTTCATGATACCAACTATTTTAATTTTATTACCATGGCAGATTGTATTGTACTTCCACTTTCATCGTATCATTTGGGAAGACAGTAAAGTTGAGTTTCGGGCATGTTGTGGATGATTCAAATATGTAGAAAGATCTTTCGACTTCCACCCATTCACCTGTGAACTAAAATGAAAGTATTTAAAAAAACGAAGCTGTATTTGCAGTAAACAGCAATTATACAAAACTATCATATTTTTGATCGGGGGGGGGGGAGACCAAAAGAATAATTCCGTAAGTAGTTTTAAGTATTTATTAGAAACCAAAGTTTCAACTCATGTTGCAGGTCTTCAGGGCTTCTATTGTAAGCAATACTATGATGGTAAATCTAAATAACAATTATTTAGGTTCACCCTCATTCTAGTAGGCAATCATTAACATGGTTTGAAGTTGAAGTGATCACTTTTTAAGGAATTATTTTTTTGATCTTCATCCAGACCATTTTCTTCTCCATATTTATATGGTCAATAATAATTATACTATTTCATATTTTTAAATAGAATCATTTGTACCATCCTCTTAAACCATCTCTTTTAATAATTTTTATTATAAATACATTGATAATGTACATCAGTACCTTACATATTATTGAAAAAGTTGGAATAATAAATTTTCAGGATTTATAAAATAAAATCTCTATTTATGGCATTTTTATGTTATTCTTGTTTATTTGTCTGCTGTGCTTCATTAAAATTGGTATCTTTTCCATAGGATGTCGCTTTGAGTTGAGTTACAACAAGTTTTAACTGTTCATTTAATATTTTCCGATAATACAAGTTATCTTGAATTTTAGTATGAATGAGAGAATGTAATTATGGGTAATATGTAGATTTCAGTAATAATTTCATCAAGAAATTAATTTCATCTAACATTTCTAAGTAGAGATAATATATGCTTGTTGAAAGTTCATTTCTAGATTAAATAATTACTGAAGTATACACATTTTTCATAATTACATTCTTTCCCTTACTAAGGCTCGTCCTAATTTTATTTTTGGAAAATATTAAAAGGAAATAGAATATTAAAAGCAACAACCTGCGGAATAATTACCTTATGAGAAGTTCCGTTCCTCCATCAAGTTTCTTAAAAAAACTTGGATCCTAAAGTTGTACTTTTCCTTTTACTGTTCCAATATGAAATTTAAAAAATTTGATTTGAACAATTATATCATCGTTCCCTTCACTCTCTTCTACTAACAGGCAGTTAAAAATGAATTAAGGCAAATCATTTTGGAAGAATCAAAACCATTCTATTTCCATGTACCTCCTTAATTCACTTTCTTACTATCCCTTACTTTACCTCCATAATCAACCTATCCTTTTATTGGAAATAATCTACTGTATTGTAGATTTAGAGTAGATTAGGGTTTTTTTTGGGCGATCAACTACTAGGTTATTACGCCCTGTATTGTAGAATATATATATATCATCAATATGTATTTATTGTATACTTATACATGACATTAAGGTTCTGTTACTCCTTTCCACAAAACCGGATAGCTCCTAGTATTCTCCTTGTTTTCCATCTGTTTCTATGTTTTCTTGGTATATGGAGAACTATCTGTAGTAGTTGCCCGTCATTGTGATGAATTGGGAGAAGTATTAAAATTAAAAATGCTAAAATACACCTATCTTGAAAATGTCAGTGCATCGAAACCAAAATCTTAATTAAGCCATTACTAGTATTGTCTTACAGTAGAATAGAGGGGGATCATTTATTCGAATGTCAATTGACTGAACATCCAATTATCTGAACTGGCTTTACGGAAATGAGACAGAGGGGTCGACATTGTCATTTCTAGAAGAAAAGTTTGAAGTGTATTTTATTTAAAATTTGATTTCCATAAAACTATTAAAATAAAATAACATAATGCTGTGTTACTCCTTGCTTAATCTAACAATTCCTAATATAATATTTCAGTCAATTTTAAGGGCTTTTATTCAGGAATCAAACCATTTTAATTATATTTTATTTGAAAAGAAAAGATATGGCCAGGACCGGGTCTCTCTCCTCTCCGTGGCGACATTTTAATTATATTTTATAACTGGTCTGAATAATGAATCATAGGCATATTTAGAATAATTAAATTTTAAATAATTATTGGTTGAATGTATGAAATGTATGGAGGAGAAAATAGTCTGGGTGAAGTTAATAATAATTTATTCAAAGAGTAAGAATAAATTAGAAACTTGATTAGAACATAGTAAGAAACTATTAAGTAGTTTTCTACACTCACAAATACTTGAGAACATTTTCTCCTCCATAAAATAATGAAATAATTAAACTACACTGAACATAAACTAGTAGTTGCTTTCTACTATAGACTACAATTTCTTTTTGCATAGCGTTGACAGGTATGAATTAATTTTATTATTGCATGATATTAATAATAATAAACAACAAAGGGGTTATAAGATATTCATTTATTAAACATATTTTTGATCATTTTTTCTTGTGTAAGAAGTAAAATTGGTAGGTTCGGAAGTAATTATGCCATGCTTGAAATAATGCCATATGATTTCAAGACCTCAGAGAACCAAGTTCAATGTCGGTTAAAAAACAAAGATAAGAACATGTTTCTTTAATAAGAGCTTGTTAACAAGTTCTTTTGAAGAATTTTTTTTTCGTCCTTTTAAGTACTAAACAATTATACAAATTACCCAATAATTATGAAGGTAAGCTAAAATTTGAAGTTATTAACATTGCTTATATTTTTGATACATTTATTAATTAATAAATATCTTCAAGTAAAACAAATATACCTTTTTTTTACTACAAACAACACAAGATTCGTTTGACATTTGAAAGATTTTATAATGCCCATTGTTAATCATTGATATTTTTTTAAATATTAAATATGCCTTCACTTTTACACTCCACGGCGGGTGATGGGTTCAATACATGTGTTGTTTCTAAGCCGAGGAGGTGATTTGTACTCAACCATCAGATTTTCTCCCGGTAAGAGGTACCCACTTTTTGGAGGCTGGATGAACCAAGATGAGTCACCGATCATGCATTGGATCCACAATTGTTTGCTGATTAAACAATTCATCTGCCACAAACATCTCCCTACATACTATCCTACCTATAAGCCCATAATTAAATATTCATACAAATCATGAAGAAAAAACGTGTAACATAAAAAATTATTTAGAATGTTCAATGAAATCGACAAGGACTTGGGGTATTATTGTATTTAGCTGGGAATTTTATTTTACGTTTTAATACTTGTAGAGTTAATAAATTAGATTGCAACTGGAAAAATTACAAAAAGCAAAGCCTTAGAAAACTGTGGCTTTAGTTGTTTATGGAGCGTCTTGGAGCAAGGTTGCTGTTTCTATTCGATGAGTCTGTTTGGACTGTTGATGTGAGATGTGCTGCTCTTTGTCTTCTTTGATATGATTTTACTTTCAGTGTGTGCATGATGATGTTTGAGTTTTCAAAAAGGTGACTGATCTGGCTTTCCAATATTTTAAAGACCCAAGGGTTGGCATTTTGGGATTTTCTCTATTACATTATAAGTTATATTATTTAAGTTTCTTTTAGAGTTATAGATAATTTTTATCAAAAAAGAATCAATTGAATAATAATCGCATAATTTAGGATATTTTTATAACGAAAATTCTGTTAAAGTTGTTTCTAACTCAATTATTTTTTGTACCGCATCCTCCCTTGTAGATATGAAAGACTCCCCCTTGCTCAAAATTTGTATGGGAATTTGAAAACAAAACATTTAGTTTTACTATCACAATATGCACCATCATAAGTTTCAATTTAAAATAAAGAAGTACTGATAAGAGAAAAATAACTAAAACTCAGGAGAATTTTTAATTAATATTCTTTTAACTAGTCTCGTCTGACTTGTCTTCATGCCCCCCCCCCCCCCAGGTTGGGAACCACTGGCATACTGACTCGTCGATAAACTCGAAGTAGAGAACTGTTAGGAAAGAGATGCCTCTGCGTAGTAACCTAGCGTTAGGAACTTCAACTATGTCTTATTTTTCTATTTCTTTCTTTCAATTTTTTTCTCTTTCACACGCAATTCTTCGTTGTAATGTGTGGTGTAACATTACAACAAATAGAAGACCGATGTCCGTGCCATCAAATGAACTTGGAATACTAATGGAGTGTTCTTCATGTACATCCTCTGTTGCGCCATCACCCGGAAGCCACCCCATTCTTATTTTCTAATGAATATTGATTAATTAAACAATTAAACATACTATAGCGGAGAAACGGACAAAGTGCTTTCAACGTTTGTTTTACAGAGAAAAAAAATCTGTAAATCACAACGAATACCTTCTTTTTTTTTTAATCATAAACATGATTGGTATCAGGTGAAATAAAAATACACTCGAGACACATTTGCTTAAGTGTATATTTATTATGAGCTATGTGTTTTTATGGGAGAGGGATCGTAGTCCCCCGGGTTCAAAAGTCCCGGGTTCAAATCCGGCTGAGGCAGATAATTTGTTTAATCTTCTAACAGCCAGGGATGAATTCTGTGAGATCGATCGATTTAGTACACGTGCATTAGGAGCAGAATAAAAAAATGAATGGTATTTACTTTTCTTCACTGTTAATAGAATAAGTTTTACTTTCAGTTCTTCAGTCGTATACTTCTTAAACTATCTTTTGGCGACGATTCGAGAATATGTAGTTTTCACAACCATGCCTTACAGTGAAAAAATAGGCTGCTAATGAATCATATTAAGTAATATAATTACACTTAGACTAGTGTGTTATTTAATATAATTCAGTAAAAACCTTACCATAACATCAATAAAATAGAGCCAACAACTCAAAAAGAGACACTATTATTTATTATAATGCAATTGGAAAAAACCACAATGCAAAGCCTTATGTTTCAAATCTAGTAATACACCCACTTACCAGTCGACGTTTCGCCTATTCAGGCATTATCAAGACACAAAAACAAAAAAGGGTTATGTGAATCACATCTCGAAGAAAAAGGTGCAATACATCCCAACGATCAACAGCCCAAACAGGCTCCAAACATGAGACAGCACCCCACCACCAAGACTTTTAACATACAACTGAAAAAACTTACCATAACATGATTATAAGAACTATATAGTATCGAAACGTCGGCAAAAGCAACGACTGAATCTCAAGAAATGAAAACTCGAAATTTCGACTCGATTACAATAATTTCTTGCCAAGTTTCGTTAAGAAAGTAAAAACGATCATTTTTAAAAATAATAAATGTATACAGATTTTTAGTGAGTAAATATGAATATTTTTCTAATTTAAATTGAAACATAATGTACTTTATGTAATTTAAATTGAAACATAACGTATTTATCGAGTAAATACATTATCAGATGACCTTTTATTGAAAGCCAACGTCAAATGATTGATTCACACAAAACACAATTACTGATACATTATCGCGGGTTCGTAGCCCGGCAGGTGGCCTTAGGATTTTTTTAAGGGAGTAAAAAATCCTTAGTTACGCCGTCCTTCGGAAGGGACGTTAAACGGGGGTCCCGAGCCTGTACGATGTCAGGTACTCGTTAAAAATCCCTATCCTAATTAAACCCGATTAGTCCGATTAGCCATAGCAGCATAAAGTGACGTTAAATGAACAAACAAACTGATACATTATAGTTGCCAAGGCAAATGGAAAAAAAAATGGGTACGGTCTTTCCTCCAATGGCATTCATTGAGCATTATGTCACCTCCTGTCCTGACTTTATGGTTCAGGGGTTCGAGTTATGTTAACATGTCGGACGTCCTAGCTTTCTATAGCCTTAGTTTTCCTGTTGTTGATTTGGGGTGTTATGAAATAAGGATTTCATTTATCGTGTGTACATATTTTTTTTAATTAGTTCAGGTTTATCTGATTCAATTTATTGACTGATAGATTAGACATCGTAAATGAATAATTATGATACATGTATTTAATGCTTCAGTCGAACGGTTCTACCATTTAAATAAACTAATGTAGCTTAAATTAGCATAACTACATTCATTATAACTATAAACTATAAATTCATTAAATTAAGTTAGTATTATTTATATTAATAAGATTGGTCATCAATAAAAACATAGATCATTTTGAAAAAATTTGGTGTGAGTTGCACGAATTCAACCCAGTTGTAGTTTACTTTTAATCAATTTTATGATAATTAAAATAAAAGTAATTATAATCTATAATATTTTTAAAAAATAGTCCGTTTTACTTAAATGCTGCATTGAATGAACTTTAACTTTTTTAAAATGTTTTTAGAAGAAAAAATACTACGTTTTTTTTTTGGTCAGCAAATTTTACTAGTACCATACCGGTAATAAGTAATTTAATACATAAGCTAACACAATTTCAAATCCTTCAATTATATAATATATCACATTTCAATATAATACTTGTTATTACTATTAATATAATTGCTGGTAATATAATTCAAATCCATTAATTTGTTTTGTGAAAAATACTATCTAATACTGTATTCTTAAACCACAATTTAAAAAAAATAAATTAATAAAGTGATGATGCAAAATCTTTATTATGGTTAATTGATTCAGAACTTGGGACAGGAGAATGAATCATGCCCACATCATTAATACGCTTTGGTAAACTTAAAAATAAGTATAATTTAAAAAAAACCTAAAAGTTTACTGGTTTTAGTACATTTATGTTTAAAAGTTCTAAGATATTCTTAATTTAAAAAAATATTATTGGACACAAAAGTGGCCACTTTAGTGAGAAAATCCTAATAAACCCCTAATAAAGTTTCATTATGTTATATAAGTTATACTCTGTTGGCTCACCCAGGCTCTATGAAGTGGGAAATTTAAATTGGGGGAGGGGAACTTGGCTATTGAGCGTGATCTCGTACAGAACGGCTTCCTACACAACCGTTTCCTCATAAACAGGTAAAAATAGTCTTTGCCATGATTTATGTACCATGACTTATTCAGGATTATGTACTGAACCCAGATCCTTCATGGATTGTAGTGGTACAGGTTATATATGTTTTATTTTATTGTAAGCGTTGAACTGTCATTTTAAATTTCAAATAAGTAAGAAAAAGATTATGCGAAAATAATGTATAGTAGTTTTTAAAACCTCAATTTTTTCCGATCTTACGGTCCCACACTTCAACGGTTAAACACCATTGTGCCAATAATCGATGTACCCATTCGATATTCGAGACAATATAGATTTTATTATTTGATATCGATTTAAAAATCAATATTATTTGGGCTTTATTATCCAAATAAAGGTCTTAAAAAAAATTATGAATTCTCTTTCAAGAAGTTGTGAAACATGAAAACTGTTACTGTTTTTTGAGAAGTTTTAGAAATAGGGAAAAGAGTTTTTTTTCTAATCTTGTTACAGAATGCATGAATTATCCTCGGAAAACTTTTGACCGACAAAATAATTTGCTTTTAAAATATTGAGGAAATTAAAAAAGTCTAATTAAACTTTCAAAAACTCCCTCAACGACTCCCTCCAGCTGTGCAAATTAGCAAAGAAACTAGTTAGCTGTTTCATCTCAGTTCTTAAATATAAAAATAATTAAATGTAATTTATTTTGTATTTAAAAAAAATATCATTAAGTTTTAATAATAACATAAAAATATGGATCAAATGTTGTAGAAAGTTAGTAAGGTAACATAAACATTGGTTTACAAACATATTAAGTAAAATAATATGAGCCTCTTCTACATCAAATCAATTCCAACAACAATTATAATGTAAGATAATAATATAATAAAACAATAATTGCTTTTAATGTTTCATCTTTTTCCTTGTAACTTGTTTACATTTTATATTTTATTTACTAATTTAGCACTTTTATAAACTCCTTTTGATTTGAATAATATAGCCTTCTTGCCAGATTTATATTATATTTCTTTTTCTAATCATGGTTATTATATTTAAGGGGCTTATTATCAGAATTAAGTTATTTGTCTATTCTATTTTAGTCTAAAACGAAATACACTTTTCGTTTAATCACAAAATATGTGAATCCAACAAAGCAGAAACGTTGGTACAACTTAATCAATGAGGGAATTTTAAATATCTCAAATACATTGAATTTAAATTTATCCCGCAGTATTTCCAAAATATTTTAATTTTGTTTAAGATTTAAAAAAAATATAAATAAATTATTAAATAATTATAAACTTTAAAAAAGTTATGAATAGATAAAAATACGATTTCTCAAATTAAAAGATATTATTAAAAGTTTGAGTAAAATATTTTACCACATTTTTTTCCGTTTGAATTAAGTTCTAAAACCACACTTATTTCAACATTTTGGTTTTTAGCATCACTGGAGTCCTCTACTTGCTACCTTAAAGGACCTGCTCAACCGCAAGGTTTTCTTTTCCCCAATTAAGGATACCCACGTTAATAGAGGCTGACCCCAGAAATGTTTCCAGAACCCACAGGGTCGACTCACGGTTATTGTTTGTTCATTTAAGGTCACTTTATGCTACTATCGCTAATCGGACGATGCTACAGTGGGAGCTCTAAATTTTGTCTTTTTTTATATCAGCAAATGCACTTGATGTAATATTATTACAGTTGTAATCATCAATAAATTAATCTTAAAATTTTTTTTTTGCCTATTCATGTTTAATTAGGATAAGGAATTTTAACGAGTACCTGACATCGTACAGGCCCGGGACACCCGTTAAACGTCCCTTCCGAAGGACGGCGTAACTCCTTAGTTAATCCTTATTTTTTACTCCCTTAAAAAAATCCTAGGGCCGCCTGCCGGGCTACGAACCCGCGATCTTGGGCTTAGTAGTATGTTACGCTAACCACTAGACCACAGGTGACCACTAAACTCACGGTTGACATCTATAAATATAAAAATATAAAAGATCAATACTACAGAAGAGCGTCGATTATAATGTCCAATTATCCAAACTGTATGTACGGAAAAGATAAAAGGATGGAACGAAATTGCCATTCCAGAATACAAATCTGAAGAGTATTTTCTCTAAAATTTGATTTCTATAGAGCTATTAGTTAATACTACTGTGTTTAAAAGAAGTAGAAACTTTGATGCTATGAAAAGCAAGTGAAGATTAAAACTAACTAATATTACTTCTTTGGAACATTAATAAATCTTGCTGTATGTACGTAATGTATCTACATATTTTTTTTGCTTTTATTTTTTGAATTACGAATATGTAATTTTTTTGTCCGTTTAGTAATAATAAAATGAAGATTTTTTACTTACAAACGTAGCGATTGTTTAAATTTCGATCAGTCTAACCACACCGCAATAATTGTTCGGATAATCCATGCTATACTGGATTAAATATTAAAATTTTAGCCTTGGTTCTTCACATAGTCTAAATGATCCGCTATAAATCCTAACTTAGACATAATAGTTCGCATGACTCAGCAATACCACAAATGGGAAAATTGCGTTAGAAGTTGTGGTCGAAAGAAGAATGACATAGTACGCGATGCCTAGGATAAACTGCTGACGTTGAATCACCGAGCTAGTCTTTTATAACTTTAAAGTAACAGTTCAACAGGAAACTTGGACAAAACATTATATTTAAAACTTATCTACTTTACCTTTACCTGAGCAGAGTAGCTCAATGGGCTAGTATGGGGAATAGGGGAATATTGCTCTGCTGGAGGTTCCGGGTTCAAATATGGGCTGTGGCATGCAAATTACGTAATCTGTTATAAAGATGAATCCTGTGGAATCTACAGACCCTTGCAGGGCTCACCCAGTCTCTATCTACCACTTAATTAGGGTAAAAACTAAAAAAAAAACGAGTGATTCAGCGTGTTATCGGACAAATCAACTCCTATCAGAACTGTTGTCCTGAAAATAGTACAGTCTCTACCATGTAGTGAGCCCAAGTAGGTGGTTTTTTGATTAAAGGGGTACTAGGATAGTATATTGTCAACAAAATCAGGTTTTTTTATCGTTTCCTTGAGCATATTTTATACTCTTTACTGTCACTTTAGTAATACATACTTGATATTACATTTCTTTTCTTTTTTATATTTGCATTCACACCTGTCAAATAAATACAATAACAATCAGTATAGTTGAACAAGAGAGGCATGAAGAAGAATAGTAACCAGTAATACCTCTCCCGTTGCTTGATTTAATTTTTTATCATAACTGATCCCTCATCCATGTTATTTTTAATCTCCTCCTAGTGTTCTTAGGTATGAAAATATTTTAAAAATTATAAAAAATTAAATTAAAAATAATAAAAAAGGCCATTTGTTCTCGGTTTGGTTGTCCGTGTAGTTCCCTGAAAGCGTTTGTAGTATATGTAAGTTCGTATGGATATTACATTTATTTTATTTATCAACTTAACGAAATACCACATAGATTTTAGTAAAATTTTAAATTTACGGACTTAATAATGGGCGTACTGATTAGCATATGAACATTCTATGCCCAAGGCTTGTCTCAAGTCTCGTGGTAGACGGACATAGCGCCTATTACTGTTGTTCTAATTATCATACAATTTTCAGGACGCTCCCATATAAAATGTATAAAATTTCATTCGCCTTTTTCTATTACGCAAGTGCAGACAACAATTTTCCTTGACCCATATATTTCGAAAACAGCACCTCAAAAGTAGAATGAAAATTCAGAATTAGTGTAAAAATTATGGAGTATAGTATTTTCGAATACCGTTTAACAGGATTCGTAGTTACAAGTATCAATTATTATAGTTAAGTATATGATGGCTAACATACTGCCTGCAAAAGTTGCCTAGTAGAAAAGAAGAAAGGTCCCAAAAGACTTAGTTCTACAGAGCCAGACTATTGATTGGGACCGCAGTAGAATGAGAATAGGCTGGAGGGAGTGCGACGCCTACACCATTAAACTATTTCTATGATTTGACAAACCGTTATGTTGTTTGTAGCACATTCATGTTTGATTTAAAATAATAAATTGAATTATCAATGTTCTATATGTTGCTGTAGGCAACCGTTCTTTGCAGATCAGTTCAAAAGTTGTCTTTGTCTTTGTTAAGTACAGTGCAAAATCTCAATTGATAACACTACCTTTAGGGATTAAACAATTATTAAAATAGGACGAGTAGTTACCTGAGGGAGATTTATTCAGTTCAAAGCTGAATAAAATTTATCAGATAATTAATTACATGAAGGATTAGTAATTTCATTAATTAATAGTTTTTCATTATATTCTATAAAACAACTTAACATAACTTAACATTTAAATTATTCAAATAACAGTGCAGGGGTTGTTTTAAGTTGCCTGGTTTCAATAAATTACTCGAAATTTGATATTTTATTAATTTTTTTAACCAATTTTTTCCTTGTTTTCCTAAAATAAGTTTTTCAGGTTTTTCTATTTTAGGTTTTTTCCTTTTTATTAATTATTCAACTAATTTTTTTTGCAATATTTCCAACTCTTATCAAATACAGAAACGACTAAAAAAAAGGATTTTTAATATTAAATTTTAATTAAATAATACATAACGGGAACTGATGCTTTCGGTATTTTGCTATTAATTATTCACACATGAAGTTTACTGCCTTACAGAAAGGTAGATAGAAATTTTCAAGCAAGAAGCTTCGTGTCTCTAAAATGCCTTAAACACAGACAAAAAAAAACTGTTTTGGAAAAAAGGTTTTTAAGTTTTAAGTGATTTTTGTTCCTTAACTTTGAAATAAAGGATACGCGTTGGGAATTTTGTCCATTTATTATTTATTATTGTCCATTTATAGTGTTGATTTACTTATATTGGGAGCAGGATAGCTCAGAGTGTAGAGCGCTGAGTCGCTATGCCGAATATTCCGGGTTCTAATCCGGCTGTGGCAAATAAATTATTTTATCGATTGTACCCCCTGGGACCAGTCGAACATTCTAGGGCTCACCCTGCCTATAAAGTGTGGGGGAAACCAGGCGGTTCAGCGTGATCTTGGTCTAATCACGTCCCTGCACAATCGTACGGTTGTAGTGATACAGGCACAGATTTATTAATTATTTATTTGTATTTACTATACAAATTTCAGTCTTTAAAAAATATTTATTTTTTATAAATTTTAAAATATGGCAAAAGACAAAGACGGTAAGATTTAAAACTGACATGTCGGCTGCTGAAGTTATAAATATGCTGTGCAGCTGAAATTTAATTCATCCCACTCTTATGGGATTAAATTAAATTTATAATTACTAAATTAAAAAATATATTAATTTATTGAAAAATATTTGATCAATTATTTTTTTCAGAATCCTTAATATAATAGTTAGGAATTTTTCTTAGATAAGTCAATCCCCATTTCATTACAACTAAGAAAGGACCCGTCTGGGTCAGAGCAAAAGGTTTCACCTCCTTAAAACAATGCTTTTATTCTTTCTTTTTTATCATCTAATAAATCTTATTTATTATACTAAATATTTCCAATTACGGAAAATAAACTAATTGAATAAATAACAAGTGTTGCTTAATGCTTAACAATATGCCTGTGTACCAACAATACACGTTCTGTAGTATAAAAACAAAACGCTATTGACAAATTCCTTATCAGCCTTACTATTCTCGTATATTTCTCCCTAACGAGAGTACAATATTTGCTCTAACTAACTAGCGAGCTCATTAACCTGAACCATCAGGTGATCACTGGATATTGCCACATGTTTATGTAACAAAAAAAATCCAAATAGGTCAGAAGGAAAGTATGCAGTGGGCGTGTTTTGTAAATCTTGTTGTCTCAAACAAAGGCGTAGGTAGCATGGTGAAGAGGGACACAAAGTTATCAAAAAAACAATTTTTTTTTGTTTTTTCCTTTTTTAGACTGAAAATAATTTTGGCTTTTCCCCTAAAAGCAGTCTGGAACAGTGGCAAGAGATGACTTTTAGAGGGTACTAAAATTTTTCCTCAGGGGACAGCCTTCATATCATTTTAGATCAATATTAATTTATATGAATTTTAGCTTCTTTTACAAACTTTTTTCATATACTGAGTTATTTTTCGGTTCGGAGCATAATACATTATTATTTTTTTTTCTATTAAAGGCTGCTTAATTTATATGACGAGCATATAGCTCAGTACATAGGATGCTGTGTTACTAAGCTCTAGGCCACGAGTAAATAAAAAAAAGTTATATATATTTTTAAAAAAATCAATTCTGCCTTTGCATCTGGATTGAATGAAAAAAATATATATAACACGAAAGATTATATAAAATATTTGGCTTCTTCCTCTACATATTGTTTATTTTTTTTTTTAGATTAATCTATTGATATTTACAACTGTAATAATATTACATCAAGTAAATTTGCTTATATGAACAAATGACAGGAAAACAAAAACCACTTGTGGAGAAACTACCTATCGATAGTACTCCAATAAAGTTCTATAGAAGGTCTCGAGGCCATCTTCTTTTCAGACGCCTCGGAGGGTTATCAGGAATAGTATGGGAAGCAAGTTGAGAGACTAGCGGATTCAAGTGTGTATGGAGCTTGTCATGGAAGGATAAGAATCTATTTTGGGCCAAATCAGTAACATATGGGTTATTAAGATCATGATGGATGGGTTTGTTTGTGACATAATAAGGAGCATTGAGGGTTTTAAGAAGGATTTTGGATTGTAAGGATTGGATACGAGATGATTTGGATGGTTTAGTAGAGCCCCAAACCTCAACTCCGTATGTTCAGATAGGTCTGATAACTGTCATGTAAATGAGTCTTCTGTAATTAATTGGGAGCTTAGAACGTTTGTCCAGTAAATGTTGAAGTAGGCGAAAACGTCGAGCAGTTTCTTGTCTTTTCAGTCTTGTATGATGTTATAAAAGTAGATAAAATATATCCTTTTGCATTTATGCGTTATTACACAAACATATAAAATAATAACGTTAAATATGAATAAGCATAAATTCACCAAACAAATACTTGAACACTTCTGTAAAAAAAATACCACTGCAATGTGAATATAGGAAAAAAATTATAGGAAAAGGTAAACATTATAGAGTTTCATATGTTAGAAGGAAGTGAATTTGGGAGCAGAATGAGCAATCTGGAAGGGTTTTAGGATGAAAGAAGACAAGAGAAGGTTGGATGAAGTTGGTCAGAGGATCGCAGGAAATACTCCAGTGGACGCATGAAGGAATATTGGAGAAGGAAAAATCCAGCAGAGGAAAGGAGTATAAAGTTGTAACGTGATCGGATGAGGCCAATATAATATATGTAAAAAGAATATTTTAACGTTAAGTATTAATAATGGCATAGAACAATGAGAAAGTTTTTTATTGCATCAGAATAGTTTTTGCCAATTTGCTGTAATTTTGTTTATGTTTAACCAGTTTTTGACAGTGCGAAACTAACTGATTAAGTATTCACAGCAAAGGCTTTAATGCGAGAAATCTTATATAAACAGTGATGGATGCTTCTTAAGACAAAAATATAACAGCCAACATTGTTCTGAATCGTCTAATTGCAAATAATTCTTTTGTTTTCTCTATTATATAAAAAAAGATTCCGAATTATAATAAACTTAAAATACTACAGTGTTGTACAAAACCTATCTTTCTTAGCCTATAGTAACAGAATATTGTACTCAGATAAGGTATAGACAAAAAATTATTTGCCCGGAAATAATCAATAAAAAACCCATAAAATACCAAAAAAGTAGATACAATTTTTTCCCGTATTGGCCTACTAAGGACCACGACATTTCAAATGTCTTTTTTGTTTTTCTTCTTGAAATTCGCCCAGTTATACCTCATTCGCCACCGGTGCAGCTCCCGTCTTTATTCCGTCCATTTCTTTTCTCGCTTCAACTTTGGTTTTTCTTGAAAATCCACAAGAGTATCCAGTCTCATCCTGAGAAGGTTGGTTTCTAGAACACCCTCCATCATAGGCAATCTCCATTTCTTGTAAATCTTTTTCTACCTCTTCGAACCAGGAAGGTTTAGTCTTCTTTTATTTGAAATACGTAAAAATCGTCAGTTCTATGGATTTCATTCTTAACTAGTGGCCATAAAATGCATTTCTCCTTTTTCTCATGAATCCTGTATTTTCGGAACATGAGTGCACAGCTCACTGTTATGCCGTCGTCTGCATTAACCTTGGTTTTTAATATAATTTTTAATTTGGCAAACAAGAATAATGAAAATGGGTAGTAAAATTTTGAATTACTTGTGAAAACATATTTGAATTAATTATTTTTTTTTTACTTTCAATAGAAATAAAAATATACTGCATAACAGTTACACAACTTTGGGAGTACGACTAATTTGAACAATTATATAATTGGAACAATGGAGGTTTTGTCTTAATGCCGCTACACGAAATATAACACCCTTTCTCAATTTAAATGGAACAATGTAATGCATTTTCCATATAAAAGAAAAGGTAGTCTATCTGAGTTTGAGGTTAAAATTCAATTTTAAATGTTAATTTAACTGGATTAGAATAATTATTGGAGTTTTAATTTATTATCTGGTGAACTTCAATTACAGTTCCTTATTGGTTAAATATATTTGGTTTGATGATTACGATTTAGTAGCAAATGAACCTAATCACAGGAAAGTCCACATTTCCTATTCCGAATTATTAATTAACTTCAATTAATTCAAATTGAAATAACCCTTAGTTTAATTAAGTTTGTAATTTAATTTGTATTCAAAGCCCAGCTCATCTCATAGCGGCTTTATTAGGATTAATGTTTTCATAATCCCGGGTTTTACCTTCCTAGAGGAAACGACCTTTCGTTAACATCTAAGAGCCTAGTAAATTATTTTGATTTTTATTATATATTTCCGTCCATTATGAAAATGAGTAACTATTCATTCCGAATTATTAATATTCATATCTTTATTACCTTATTCTTTATTTTTCAACACTTTCTGTTTTATTCTTTATTATGTATTTTACTACCTTCCTGGCACTTTGTTGTTAAAACTATGCACTCATACATTTTAACCTTTATCACTAAAATAGAGCCAAAAACTCAAACTTTATAACTTTATAATAAAAACTTTTAACCTTTATATTTACCATGCTATGCATTTTTATTTTCAATTGCCTGTATTCACCATACTTTTGTTTATTTATATTAACTATGTTTAAAATATTTTTGTACCACTTTTTAATTCTCAATTGTCTGTATTTTCCATACAGCCCTGAAGAAGACCTACAAAGTAGGTCGAAACGTTGGCTACTTAATAAACTTTTCTCCAATTCTAAGAGAAATTCATTAACCTCTACCCGGACCACTTTCTTCTACATTTCTTATTTTTAGTTTCCATGTAGATCAAATTCTAGGTTAGTAATAGATGTATAGAAAACGTAAAAAAACAAACAAACAAAAAAAAACACATTCTGACTCTAAATAAAAATAAAAATTAAAAATAAGTTAGAATTAATATTCTTTTAAACTTATACATTTAAACAGATAGTATATAGATAAGTTGATTTTTTAATTGTTATATTTCACTCCAACTATCCGAAAAGCACTGAGATGACGAACTGAATATCCCTTATAAAGCAAGCCAGCTACCAATGCCTAAAGATTTGGGATCCGGAATATTTTACTGCCACTGCATCCTGGATCCTACAATAGTTTAAATAGCCAATGGGCGTCTTGATACTTTTGACTTAATATGTTTATTGCAATATGAATCGTAAATGTCTTAGTTTAGTCCGAAACATGCGCTGTACAGCAATCACGCCTCTTGTTCATCTGTAGGTGAAACACTGTAATCATTTTTGCATCAAACAAGAATAAAAACGTATTGTAGCTTATTTATACGAATTATAATTTGTATTTTATAGGTTAATCCAAACTTAATACTTCTCCTTAATATTGTATTCAATATCTTGGCCCGATTAAGTTTTTTTTATCCCAACTCGCAGCTTTCCCTTTGGCAAGGTTACGCAAATATTATTCCCCAGATGTGGTAGGTCAGTGCTCAGCTGGTTTCAAGTTTAGGTCGCGGATCCAGAGCTGGGACCACAGAGTCGCGATAAAGAGGCGCCACCGAGCACGCTTTCTCGGATTTCCAATGTCCCTTAAAAGATATGACGTCAAAAGGCTCAGCATCAATCCATATATAGGATGAAGATCGACTTTCTAATCTTGCTTTCTTCTGATTTGAACGATCAGGAGAATCATTACCATCATGCTGTCTTCAGTGCAGTTTGGAAAGAGGTGGTATCGAGTAGTTACCTCGAAGTAGTCCATTGTGCACAAGAAATTATTGAAGAATAGGCCCTTCAAACCAGGGGCCTCATTGGCAGAGATTTTGGATTTCTTGAGCTTCGTCGACTTCATGGAGAAAGAGTTGTTTATCAAATTTTAGAAAATCTGGAAATTCCCCATCTTGAATCTAGACCTGAATCCTGTTAGAAGTCTTTTCTTCAACAACTGAGCATTGCAACATCTATTGAGGGAAATTCCTTAAGAAACTAATGACATTGTTAACATTATGCCTATTAGGTGGACACAGTTTCTGGCTAACAGAGGGCATTATATCTACTGCCTCATGAATAAGTAGCAAATTCGAATTTTGTCCAAAATGAGTTTTTTTCTACTTAGAAAAGCCGAATCGTCTCTTTCTTGTTGTGAAAAACGTGATTAAGTCAGGCATTGGCTTAAAATAGATTTATTGCTTATTGCTTATAATACCATTTCAAACCAAAAGCTAGAAGAATGGCACGATTCCGCTTCCCTCAATACAGTCAACTCTCTCTGAACAATTAGACTTAACCAGTTATTCACCGGGGCTATATATATTAGCTGTTAGTTGTTTCCAAAAATTATTGAATTCAATAAAAAAAAATTACACTTTATTTAAATTTTCCAGCAGTAAAATTATAATAATTACTAACAAATATTAATGCAGTTGTGGTGCTGAGATGCCTTTGTACGGATTCGTGGTGGAGACGAGTGTGTATTCTTCAATAATCATTTCTAGTCTGCCAATTATTTTCGTTAATTCTTACCTTATAACATGAAATAAATTCTTTTATAATATTCAAACTACCAATCATATGCTTGTAAATATAATAATTGTTTTCATTAATTTCGGTACGCCATTGCTAATGTTCGTGCCATTTATAAATGTAGACCTTCGAAATCCTCAATAGCCATTTTAGAATAAAAGCCCATTAATGGTATCGTATAGAGTTGATAACCTTTTGTTATTGTTCATTATTGTCTCTGAGAGGTCATCAACAAAGGAGATGATGAATAAAACAGGACCCAGGGACAGGGTGATGGAATAACATAACATTTTATTACTTATTAATAATAATTAGTAATAACAGTTTCAAGGCTATTTTGTTAAGGGAAAAGTCTGCTAGTTTCCGGTTTAAACTGCCATGAATTATTTCTTAGTTAAAAACCAAGTAAGTAACTATGAGGTAATTATTTCTTTCCTATAATTAAAAACGATTGCAGGTCCGGATGTTGGAAAATAAGGTGGATTCATCGGAGAGTCTGAGGAAGTGAAAATGCGTTTCAGAATAAGAGGAAGCACTTCAAGGATTAATGCTACCAACTGTATTAAACATGTACAATAATCGAAACTGAAGCCTTAACATCTCGAGTTTTAGTAAGTTTTTCATGTTTTCTTATTCTTAAAAATATTAATTTATTATAAGGAAAGTATTTTCTTTAAGTGAATTATTTTGAATGAAATATGAATCATCTTTATTTAACTTGCACAAGAAGAACAAAAACAAGAAGTTTTTGCATTCGGTTTGCGACCATTTTTAAATACTGAGATGTAATGTTGATATTTATTTAAATTTTTATTTATTTTTACAAAAAAAATATTTATTTTTAAAAATATCACATTATAAAAACGTGGAATATATTACGAAGATAATAACTAATTGTGCACTTTTTGTAATAAATTAGAAATCCCAAATGCTGTAAATTTTCTTGTTAAGCGCTTCTATGCTAGGAGAATTCAGATGAAAATAATTCATAGACGATTTTTTATTCTTTTTCTGTTGGAAAATATAAATTGAATTGCCAATATTAATTACTGTAAAGTGGGTTGGCAATGTGTACGAAGCTTATATAAGGAATTTCTTTATTAATTTTACAGGATTTTATTTTGTGTAAGCTTTGTAACTTACAAAAAGTAATTGCATTGATCAATGGAATTATTAATTATACTCAAAGCGAATTGTTATCTCACTAAAGCTTAAATATTTATTTATACCTGCATATGTTTTTAAAGGGAGAGGATATCTCACGGTGTAGAGATATGTGTTAATGGGCTGTTGGTCCCGCGTTTAATTCAACCAGCCCACTGGCTCAACCAGCCTCTCTAAAGTGGTTACCCTGTATTGGGTTAAAACCCTGGCGTTTGAGCGTGATTTCAGCCAAATCAACTTCCAGCACAATAGTTGGTTGTACGGTATTTTTTTCTCGTATGTTTATAATTATTTCTAGTATATTTTTAAATGCATAATAAAATAAATTCATTCATCGATAAATTATAAAATTTATTAATTTAAAAAATATGTGTCACTATCCCAACACAAAAGCAGGACTCGGCACTCTATATAAACTTGATATATTTGAGAAAATTTGTAAAAAAAAAAAATAATGTAATACATACGAATTGCAGAGAATAACATAAGATAATATTTTTAATTATGATTTTCCCCTAAAATATTTAGAATGAAAATGAATCGCAATTTTAATAAAAGTTGAAATCTGTTATCAATGTATTTTCATTAAAAGTTCTACAGCAGTCTTGACGCAAGCTGTTAGTTCTCTGACATTCGGTTTTGTTAGTCCAGTCTACACTTCTCAGCACCTCTCTAAATCAACGTCAGGGATAAACTTCATCTTCTACGTAAACATTATTTTATAACTATATTTTTATAATTTATTTAAATTCAAAACTTTATAATAAAAATACATGAAGTAAATAGAATGAAGGATATACAACAATATGAGATAAATGCGAGTAGAGAAACTACCCATTGGCAGTACTCAAATAACTAATTTTACTTAGATGGTCACGAGACCATCTTCTTTTCAATCGCCTCGGAGTATTGTCAGGAATTGAAAAGGTTTCTAGGTTTGAAAGTAGTGGGTTTGGGTGGGTATAAAGTTCGTCATGTAGGGACTATTATCGGGTTCGGGCCAAATCAGAAACAAATGGGGCATAACGGTCATTATGTATGACCTTATGCTCAATTGAGGATTTTACGAAGGATTTTGGATTGTAAGGATTTGATACGAGAGGAAGTCGATGATTTAATAGAGCCACAATTTTTGAAGTCATTTCTACTTGATTGAGAGCTTAGAGCGTTTGTCTAGTATATGTTGAAATAGCCTTAAACGGCGATCAGTTTCTTGTAGTTTCAGTCTAGTATGAGGATCCCAAGTTTCAAGGATTCAAGGTTCCCAGTAACTTTGAAGTTATTGGTTTACGACGAAGGGTAAAGTTGATTTGACGGGATTTGTGGGAATTTATTTTAATTTTCCAGTTGACATCATTCTTCAGGGTCAGTGGCATGGGATGCCATAACTGTATTATTGTTGACTGATAATCACATGTACCATCAGCATACGTCGTATGGATAGTCTTAGGATGATTTGGGATGTTTGCTGTATGTACCGTGTATAGGGTCGGGCTGAGGATACTGCCTTGTGGAACACCGGAGAATAGAGAGATAGGTAAAACTTGTTATGGTTTAATGTAAAGGAGATAGTTGGGGGGTGCAGTCAATAAGAACACAGAATAAGTAATGAACTTATATTATGTGCCGACGTTTCGACCTACAGTGTAGGTCATCTTCAGGGCTAACAGAGAAACAAACAGAACAAAAAATATAAAAAATGTACAGTAACAATAATATGGTGACAAGTAATGTAGAAAAATAAAATAGTGGCAGATATGAAGATAGAAGATAACAAATATTAAAAAAAGAGCCAGATTATAATAAAATAGAGATATAGACAGATTTAAAAAAATTAATGATAATGAAAAGGAATTAAAATAGTGACAGATATAATAAAAATAAGATAAAGACAAATATAACAAAATTATTGAAATAGTGACAGATATAATGAAAATAAGATAAAGACAGATATAACAAATTATTGATAATGAAAAGCAAATGAAAATAATGACAGATATAATAAAGTAAGACAGATTTAATAAAATTAAAGAAAATGAGCAGAAATGATAAATTATAAATAACGCATATAAAATAAAAAATAGAAAATAAATGTACAGTATGGATAGTACAGTACAAAATAATAATATAAAGGAAAATCAAAAGGAGGAGTTAAACAAAATGGTTATGGTTATGGTTGTTATGGTTTAGTTTTAATGATTTGTAATACTGAGATAGAATTAGATAATAAGAAAATAAGAAGGATGTTTTGGAATTTACAGAGTTCGCTAAAGCTACTCCGGGTGCCAGACTCGATATTTTATATTAATTATAACATTAAAATAATATAATAAATAATAAAATATCACGCTATCATCGTTAACATAAAAGCCTTAAATACTAAATATCGATTTTATCAATTAAGATTCTTCTATCAAAATCTGTTTAGACCTTCCAGTTTGAAAATTTTAGTTGAAAAGTTTCGCGTTGACTTATTAAATAAATTATGACCGAAGCAAAGTATCACTTCTAGTAATAATGTTGTATGAGAGTAGTCCACAACTAAATCTCTAATAAAATAATTAAACATAAAACTAACCATATATAAAGTATATTACGTCACACCACGAAAGTTTATTAAAACACACTATTTTTTTAGATTCTATTGGGAGATTTCTAATTAATTTCATGAAGATAAAACAATTAGTTTTATTTTCAAATTCTATTAATAACTAATACATTTAAAATACATTAGAAGCAACCTTATAAATTGAGTTTATGTATTGTGAATATATTTAGAGGAGCTTAAGTCGATTGGCGTAGCTGTCAACTCAGTTGATTACCAATGTCAGAACCAAGTGTTTTGCAGTCTATTGGCAACATTTCAACAACCGTATACATCAACTATAACAATTGACGGTAATGGGACAATCTATAAAGTGTCTCCTTTGTGCTAGCTGATGAATATGTTTTCTTGATGGGTTTATGTTTTTAGAGGAAACGTGGAAAAACAAATGATGGTTTCCAATATCTTTTTTATGTCATTGCATTGTTTTGAACCATTATTAGTAATCCTATTTCTAAATGTAGTAGCTTCGATAAAGACCTCAATTGTTTTCCATGCTGATATTCACCGAGGAAATAGACTTGATAATTAATATAATTATTGTAAGGTTATATTATCTATGTTTTATTGTCAAATTTCCTTTTGACTGTTTATTACAAATTTTACTGTACGACACTAGTAAAATTTCAGATTTCGTTAATGTTAATATAATAATATATTAGTGTTTAAAGTGAGGAAGTGCTATGCTGAAGGTAATGGGTTCAAATAAATCGTGCTGTGTCAGATAAATCTACCGATCATTGATCATATCATTCTTAATTTCTTAGCCAATCTTTGATTTTAATACCTCATTTGAAAAGTAATGAAACGTAGATGTTTTTCAATTATTATATACGTAATAATTTAGGGGGACTTTTTTGAGTAAATCGACGTTTTAGAGGCAGTCACCGTATTTTTTTTTATTTAATGTTTTTTTTTAACGTTTTTCGCGTAAGATACCGACAATTACAAATATTTGACTATTGATATTCCTTATTTAGAATATTTTTGTTGCAAAACAAAAAAAAAAAAAATGGGCCAGAAAGATCAATTTTTAGGATTTATAGCTATTTTAAGATTTTAAATAGGATTTTTTAAATTAGGAACATCTTGGAAAGGGTTAACTTTAGGACAGTAGGTCTCATAGTAATATCGACTGCAATTGCCCCATACTATCGCCCCTTAACGGCTCCGCCACTAATAACAAGTCACTCTGTATAACTCATATAGAGTCAAAGACTAGGAGAATGGCCTGATTTTGTTTCACTCAATACAATTAGTTCTCTCTGGATAATAATAATAATAAGCTTTATTTGTTTTCCTCTTTCTTCTGTGTACAATTTTTACAAGGTTTTTAAAAAGAAAAAAAGGCCCTTCTTTGGGCATAAGCCTTTCCCAATTTACCCCAGCTACGCCTGTTCCAAGCAGAACGGTGCCATAATACCCCTTATAAGTTTTGTACGTCGTCCCGCCATCTCGTAGCTGGTCTCTCTCTTCTCCTAGTGCGGTGTATTGGATACCAATCCGTTGTTGCCTTAGCCCAATGTGTTGATCCCATTCTTGCAATGTGTCCAGCCCACTGCCATTTAAGATCAGATACTGTCTTGAGTATATCGCGCGTACCAGTCAGCTTCCGTAGTTCTGTCTTCTTTATTTTCTCCCTTCTACTTTTCCTTATCATACTTCGCTCCATTGCACGCTGAGTGATTGCTAGGGATTTAGATGTATCATTATTTAGGCTCCAAGTTTGGCATCCATATGTTAAAGAAGGAATGATGCAAGCATCAAAAACTTTTCTCTTGTGATGTATGGGTATACAAATATTTTTGTGTGGCCAAAATTTGGACCATCCTATTTTAATCATTCTAGTCACCTCTTTCTTGGATTTATCTGCAAATAATATGAGTTGCCCTAGATAGATTGTTTCTTTAACCCATTGGAGTTTGCTGGTACCGAGAAATATTTCTTCTTCTTCGGCATTTGTCATCAAGACTGATTTGTTAAAATTTATCTCCAGCCCAGCTTCATTTCCTACTAGGACCAGCTCTTCTAGCATTTTCTTCAGTTCAGATGGTGAGTGTGAAATGAGAAGTACATCATCAGCGAATCTCAGATTTGACAGTTTGTTCCCATTAATGTCTATCCCAAAATTCTCCCTATGAAGGTTTCTGAAAACTTCTTCCAAGACCGTCTCTCTGGATAAAATTAGATTCAACCACTTTTTCACTGGGGCTGCAGAAACATACTTTCCGGAAAGAAATTAAACATTTTTTTGTTTATTTGTCTAATGGAAGGAACTTTTCCATTTTAAGGTGGGTGATTTAAATTTTTGTAGTACATATCTTTGCCCTGTAACTGAGCTGAAAAATAAATGTCAGAGAGATAAACCTAGGCGTCGGTGGGAGGATTGCGTTGTGTTTGATCTTTCGGATTTGGTTTTGGGTAGTGCTCCGTGGACGGAAGTTTGTAAGCAAAGATTGGTGGTATCGGCATCGAGTCTTCGGGTTCACTAAGAATTGTATTGTACAATTAAAGTAACTCTGTTTTTTTTTTTTCGAATTTACGTGTTTCCACACTTTTGTAGGCGTTGTGCAGTGTTGTTGGATTAGTTATTTTCTTTGAAATTGAGATTGTTGGCTGAGCCATGGAGAATGTTCCTCGCCAGGACAAAGGCATGTTTGTTAACTTCTCGCTATAATGAACATTACGCAACAAAGCTACCCACGCGGGGCATTATCACTGGATTCCATTTCACTAATACATTTATAATCACGTCGAATAGAATATGAAGCGGGGTAGTTCAGAGTCCTGAGATATGCTGATGGTTCCAGAAAATCTGGCTGTTGAAGATAAATTGTACAATCTGTAAGCACCACGGATGGACCCTGCGGATTCAAAAGATTCTTGGGCTCACCGAGTCCCAATAAAATTAGTGCCTTCTAGAAATAGTTTCAGTCTCTACCACGTAATAAATGAATCCAAGACCCTTCATGGGTTGTATTGTTAAAGGATTTTTCAAAATATAAAATAGAATTGTCTGAATAAAAATAAATTAATCTCACATTTCATAGAATTAGAAATTTTTTATCTATATGTGTTATCAGTAAAGTACTGTTTATACATTTTTTATATTTTTCGAGATTATTTGAGTTATCTAATCTAGATTAATGTTTTTTAAACTCTTTTTAAATATGTTACAACATAAACATTCCAACCGTAAAATCATACATTATACAACAAATACATAACATTCCACTCGTCAACTCATCACCATAATCCCCTTGTACTTCCTCCTTCCTACTCTCTGTTACTCGGACTTAATATGAGGATATTAATAAATATAATTATTATCGATTGCGAAGCAGACAGGTGCAAATCTATACATATTATAAAACTAAGACCTCGCCCGCGTTTGTTAGCGGTAACCTCAATAACTACTGCACGGATTTTCATGCGGTTTTCACCAATAGATAGAGTGATTCACCAGGAAGGTTTAAGTATATGATTTGTCGAGGTTTTGTGTAAATGTGTTGGAATATCGATGGGCTTCACCGAAGACGCTGCTTGCCTAATCCCGTGCAATTATTTAACGTGCAAGATAATAAATTCGTATATAAAGAAATATTTGGTTTTGTTTTTATTTTTATGATACTACATACTATTATATAAATATTTTTATAAAGTACATTAACTGCAATGGAAAGAAAGAAAATGAAGACTCCCAAAGATGCCTAACCAATGATATTCACGTGTTCCTTAGTGGCCGGTACGTGATAAAAAAAAATACATTATACAGACAAATTATGTAGGCATAATGTGCCTTATTCCCCGAGCAAATCTGGGGTGGGTCGCTAGTATAATATAAAATAATAAATAAAATAATAATATAAAATATTTATATATAGTTTCACTTTTATTATTTCATTTCCTTTATTGTTACTAGGCACGAGTAAGTACCCTCTTTCCGACTGGCGGTGGACCAGCCCCCATTGTTCTAATTGTATAATTATTCAAATTATTCGATCTCCCTTGGTTATATAATTGTTATATTGGATATTTAATTATATATTTATAACACTTAGGGAATATTTTTATATATTAGAGAGATCGATTTTCATAAATTAACCCTTCCGGTTTATCAACTTTTTTTATGTTTATACTATTTTAATATTTTAAAATTTTACTATATTATTAGCACTTATGTCCTAAATAATAAATATGAAAATAATCTAATTTTCGACAACATACTAAAATATTACACGGTGATGACTTTTTGTTTTATATGATAGATAGATTAGAATTACATTTTCCTCATGTCACTGCAGTGTAAAGTAAATTTAATCAGAGGAATCTTTTAGCACAAGTTTAGATTAGATTTATATTTATTTATTTATTTAAAAAAAAATAATAGATCTTATGGTTACGAGTTATGTACTCTATTTTCCATATTTTGAATTGGTTAACCATTTTTACTTACCCGAAAATATGGTATCTACTATGGTATCAAATCAAATGCTTCCAAATATATTTTTACATTATCAGTGAACATCTACAAAACACTACATTATTTGATAACATAGTATTTAAAGCAAATATATTTTTAAATAATTATTAAAAATTATATGTTTTATATAAGGATAAACATTAATTCTTCAAGAAACGATGAATTATTATGTATTATAATAATTGTCGTATGTATTACAAGAATTTAAGTAGTACTTCTTACGAGAATTATGAAAACTATCAACCAAAAACAATATAATCACATACATCTTCTATGAAGTCGAGCTAACTTAAACTATTTTTTCCCTAATAATTTGATTTACTTTCAAAAATAAAATAAATAATTGTTTGATTAGAAAATAGTTGACTGGTTAGTTCTAATGATGCATTGAATTGGTCAGGAATTGCAGTCAGAGATAACACAAAATCTGTGAAACTTTAAAAATTTTTAACTTATTTTGTGTTATCACTGATTACTGCATCCCCTGCCCAATTCAATCCACCACTAAAATTAATAAATGTGTTAATTATTTTATTTGAAATGCTCTTATATGATTGATATTTTACATGAGGCTAATAAAATGCAAAGATTTTTTTCCAATTTATTCAAATAATTTTCTGAAATTTATTAAAAAGGCGTTTTGATTTTTAAAAAACATACTTAATTTTGATGCCACTACATTTATTTAAAAAAAATATTTTACACCCGATTATACTCTGATAAAACTCTGATCCCCTAATACAATTTTACATTTAGATTTTTATATAATTTATCTAATCAACCAAAAGCTGCAAAAGGTACCTCAGATATGTCGAAGTCCTCCTTGGGCAGAACCTCCGGACACCTGCCGAAGGCAGGCCTCTGGGCCTGGGATAGGGACAGACTTGCAAGAACCACGATCAACGAGGACAACCTGTATAGCTCCATCGCTCTACTGGCAGGTCCAGCTTCAACTTTCACGTTTATACTTACCCCCACTCGGCTTGATAAGTAAACATTCATCGCATCGACGTCGGTTATATCAATTATCTTTATTATCTAAATAAAACTTTGTTGCTTATTTTTATTTTATTATTAGCGAAACATAAATTATGAAATACCGATATGTGAGTTTCATAGTATATATGAGACACCAAAAGAAATATCTATATTGAATTCATAAACTTATTTTTGTTAAATATTTATTAATTGAAATTTACAACTTTTTATGACAATACTAGTAATGAATGATACATAATATAGGATAAAGGCAAATACAGAAACTACCCAGTCAAAATAACTTAGGTCGCCAGGCCATCTTCTTTTCATACGCCTCGGAGGATTATCGGGAATCGAAGAGATTGCTAAGTTTGAAAGTAGTGGGCTTGAGTGGAAATAAAGTCTGTCATGAAAAGATTAATATCGGATTCGGGCCAAATCTTCAACAAATGGGATCTTGTCACTATGGATGACTTTATTTGTAACAAAGTAAGGAGCATTGAGGATATTATGATGGATTTTGGATTGTAAGGATTGGATACGAGAAGAATTTGATGGCTTAGTGGAGCCCCTAAGCTCTACTCCGTAAGTCCATACAGGCCTTACAAATTGCTTATACTTATATAAGTAAATAATTTATATTGTATAAATTTGGTACTATAAACAAATAATACTAATTGTTTGTACCTATATTCAGCCTTTTTTTTTTCTCTCAATAATTCAATATTCAACTAGGGTTAATGAACTTGTTTGTCTATAAAATCTCATTTTTCGTTACTTATCGTTTGTTTGTGGAAATTTATTTTTTAAATTATTGTTACCTTTATGCTAATTCATGATTAGTTATTTATATTTATTTTTGTTATCCACATAATAATTTTTATGCTTTGTTTCTTATTATATTTTTAGTTTATAATGGTGTTAAATCCAATGCTCTCCCATTCGCATTTTAAATGATTATTATTTTATACAAATATTTGCAGCTCAATGATTTTTTTCTTCTCTATTTGGAGGAACATGATATTTTTGATAACTTATTAAAGCAGGCCTCTCTAGGCCATTGTCTTTTTTATCTTCTCATTGAAAGACCAGATAACAAAATAGTAGGAGAGGGAAAGTGAAATTTTTTGTGATGTGTTGACGAGTGAAATGGCGTGTATTTGCTGTGAATATATGATTTTACAGTGGGAATGTTCATGTTAAGTACATTGTGAAAAAAACCAAGAATCATTTACAATTTTTCTCAGAATTTAGGATTGTGTTGTTTGTATGTTGTGTACACTGACCAGTTTTGTGCAAACCCTAAAGTTCTGCCGCAAATGTCCAGAGCTGCATAGGTCTTAGTTTCGTATTCTAGAATCATGATTTTAGTTACTAAGTAATAATTTTAGTAAAGCCAATGTATGCAAAGCTGTTAGTTATCATAAATTCTGCTGAACAACACTAGCACTGATAGCGCGGCTGTATGAAACGTATAAAATAATATGAAAATGTTACTTTTGATTTGGGGAGCGGAGTATCTCAGTGGTAGAGCGCTGAGTTGCCGTGCCGAAGGTCCTGAGTATAAATACTTTGCTTGGCTGACTTTTATTTAAACTGTTAGCAGCCGGAGATGGGTCCTATGGGATCTAGGACCCTCCAGGGGCTCACTCAGCCTTAGTGAGTACTTTTGAGCGTTGAGCGTGATCTAGGATAAATCACCTCCCTGCACAACCGTAGACCAAGAAATAGTACAGTCTCTGGCATGTACTGAAACCAAGGCCCTTCATGGCTTGTCTTCATGGGTAGTTTTTTTTTTCATCAGACTTAATTGTCCTTCTTTGTCCCGAACAAGTTCCCCTTCAGGATCAAGCGGTTGAATATTTATAGCAATTAAAGGCTAATGCCGGCCTTCTTTAAGAGGTGAAATGTTTACAAATTGGCCTCCGGATGACGCCTGATGATTGCCGTGGAAAGGAGTGGTAGAAACCTTTTAGGCGGTGACTAGCCAGGTCATTAATGAGAGAAATTTCTCCGGGGTTTCGTCGCCACGTCATCTCGAATTAAGCTCGTCCCAGTCGAATCTAAGTCATCAGGGGAAAAAAAATAATATGCAAATTAATTTTCAGAATAGAAATTTATCCACCTGCTTGTAGGAGAATTTGAAGTTTCATCGAATTTTTACATTTAGAGTTTTTGTGAATGTATGATTCAAGCGTCTTATTATTCTCCTCAGCTTATTATAATAAATCATGCGAACAATTTATATTAAAAAAAAATTATTGAAATTAATCTTTGCATTATAATAATACAACAAGTAATTAATGGCATGTATGAGATATAATGGTAGGGATACAGACAAGTAGAAAAGCTGCCCAGTGGTAGTACTCAATTAACAATTTCAACTTAGAAGGTCACGAAACCATCTTCTTTTCAGATCCCTCGGATGATTATCTGGAAGTAGCTAGATTTGAAACTAGTGGGTTTGAGTGGGAATAAACATTGTCATGAAAGGATTCGACAGGAATTCGATTGCTTAGTGGAGGCCCAAAGCTCTACTGCGTAAGTCCAGATGGGTCTAATGATTGTCATGTATAGGGATCTATTGTAATTAATTGTGAGCATAGAGCGTTTGTCTTATAAAAGTTGAAGTAGCTTGAAACGGCGAGCTGTTTCTTGTCGTTTCAGTCTAGTATGAGGATTCCAAGTTAAACGTTTGTCAAGATATAGTATTAAGCATCAAATTCGTTCAACATGAGTCAATGGGATATTATTAAAGGATACTGGAGTACAGTAAATGATTCGTTTACTCCGAAGAGTAAAGGTGATTTATACGCGTTTTGAGGTTAAATTTTTAATCCTCGTTTGACACCTTTTTTCAAGGTCAGTGATATTTATCAATGTTTAAGAAATAATTAACCATGGTTATTTATTTGATTTCATTAACAGGAGTACTAATAAGGAAGGGCGGATCCAGGATTTTTTTTCTGGTGGGCACAACGAGCAAAAAATCAACAATAACTTAGAAATAAACTTGTAGTATTTATAGAAAGGTTTATTAAAATATCTAAACAATAGTTTCACTTATGTTATTTCTGTTATGGCATCACGTGATTTTCCTATAAGTATGTACTGTAATGGATTCTCCACAGTACACAAAAACCCGTCTGGGAGGGGGACACGTGCCCCCTCCTGGATCCGCCTATACTAATACGAAATGAATGAACAGTAATACGGAAAGCTTCGTGCTCTGTAATCAAAATTAACGATTATTTACCTTCTAAAAACGACGTACGTTATCTAGAACTATACTTTAACAAAAGACTTACAATGGAACATACTTACAAAATAAAAATAACTGAAAAGACGCTACAAACAACGATCACGTCTTCTGGACTGCAGATCTTCACTTGACTGACAATTGACTTGGCTCAATCTCCAGATCACATAGGATTGGATTAATCAATGCTAAAAGAGTAAAATACTTTATCTACCACAACGGGTAGATTTGGTGATTTTAGTAATTTTGTAAAATGATATAATTTTTAGTAGTAAAGTGCTGAGTTGGCATGCCGAAGATTATTAAAATCTTGCTGTAATTGATAAATCATTTAATCTGTTGTGTAACAGCCACGGGTAGACACCGTGAGTTCTACAACCCTCCTGTGACTCACCCAGCCTCTATAAAAAGCGGGTACCATTAATTGAGGGAAAATTTGACAGTTGAGCCTGATCTCGGACAAATCTCTTTTGACAACTGCTGTCCTTGAAACAGTAGGTACTGGCTTTTTTTTTACCTTAGGTATAGATCATAAATTAAATTTGCTACATTGCATTAGTAAAACGTTTCATTCCATCGTTCCACTCCATCACTTTCCTACCCTTACGGTTGGAGTGATAGACTTTTGTCATGGTATAGTTTAGAACCGATAAAATTCTAGCAACTCCACTTTACTACAAAATCCCACAGAGAATTTTAACTCTGAAGAGCCATTTGGTGTGGAGTGATAAGAGTGGTGATAAGTTCAGCAATCTATATTCTGCAAAAATATAGACTCCAGTTTTTAAAAACAGTTGAGTTGATTTAGAAAACAATAATTTTTTGGGGTCTCTAATGGTTTAGTGATTAGCATAACAACCTAATACGCCTAAGATCGCGGCTTCGCAGCACTGCAGGAATTTTTAAAGAGAGTAAAAAATACTTAATTATACCGTCCTTCGGAGGAGACGTAAAACCGCACACCTGTGTGTTGTCAGGTACTTGTCAAATATTTCTATCCTAATTATATCTAAGTAGGGAAAATTTAGAACTCCAACTGTAGCATCGTCCGAATAGCCATATCAATATAAAATGGCATTAAATGAATGAACTAATAAACAGTAATTTCAGGGTTATGTTTATATGTTGATTGTTTTCTTAATCATCTTAATAATAATTTTAGTAAATCTTGCTGTATTAGCAAGAGTGTTTAGAACCATAATCCGTAGTATGGACTTGCCATTTTACCGTTGTCACAGACAATTGACTCGTTTTTGAAACTCAAATTTGGTTCTTAGCAATTTTATGAAAAACCACTGTAATTATTCCAACCTCGTTAATCCCATTGCCAATATTTCATAACAGACTTCCATGAAAATGTGGGATTGGAAGTAGCGATTTCGAAACCACTCTCTAAAGAAAGTAGTTCTCAATTCATTGAAGTTCGTAAAGGTTTCAAACCAGATCTGGTGAGTTGCAAGCTGATGGTTTTACGATGTCGGATCCAGTTGGTTATTTAAAAGCGAGAAGAAAGCTATAATTAATTCTTCATTCTATTTATAACAATCTATTTATAATTTTATTTATTTTCTTACAACAACTTCACATCTCCCCATGTTATCGGCGTTCCTAGCTCATAAAGCTCTGTTTTTTAAGCTACATCTTATTCCAATAGATGCATGTTAGGACTGCTATTTCAATACAGGAAATGCAGTGAAATAAAATTATACCATAAAACAAACCTAAATAAAAAATAAAAAAATATTTAATACAAATTTCTCAATATCCCCAAAAAATATTCATATTTTAATACACTAATTAGAAGGGTACAAACTAAGTCCAAAACTGAAGTTTTTTCGATTTCTAGAATAATACCGGGGGATTTCTACAAAAATAAAAACACCTGTACCGCTACAATCAGTGAATGGGTCTGGGTTCAGTGCATGGAGAGTGCACTGTTTCAACGACAACGGTAGTGCAGAGAGGCGATTTGTCCCAGATCACGCTCAACCGCCAGATTTTTCTCTCCTTATTTAGGGTACCCACTTTATAGGGGCTGGGTGTACCCCAGGAGGATACTAGATCCATCTTCAGCCCCTAACAGACTAAATAAAAATCTTGCCAGCAGCGGGATTTGAACCGGGATTTTCGCCGTGGTAGCTCTACCACTGAGCCACCCCGCTCTAAATTATAAATATTTTTTAAAAATTGGCAAATCACATCAATGTTCCTGACTTGTTTGTGCCGTTACACAAATTATAGCACTGTTTTTGAATTTAAACGGTATGCATCCATTTAAATAATAAAGCAAGCTACATCTTATTCCAATATTTCGATTTTAGGAGTGTTGTTAAAATAATAGACTGCATTGATATATGATTTTATTTAATAAAACCTATTTAATGCCCCAAAAAAAACTCAATGGGTACTCATATATCAATAGGATGTCTAGGGATTTGTGCAAGTTAATTGTTTGTTTGTTTATTTATTTAACGTTGCTTTATTCTGCTGTTTCTACTTGGACAACACAACAATGGGAATCCTACATTTTACCTATCTAGGTGTCATTAGGATAAGGGTGTTAAAGAGTACCTGACACCGCTTAGGGCATTTTACGCCCCCTTCTGATTACAGCATAACTAAGGATCTTTAACTCCCTTAAAAAAATTCTAAGGCCACCTGCTGAGCTGTGAACGCGCGATCTGGACATTAGTTTAACGATTAGAACTGATATTATTTTGTTTCCAAAACTTTTGATTTTTTCAATATTTGATCATTGTGAAAATTCGAATAAATATTTTGAGATCTTCTCTTTCGTCTTTTATAATATCACAAATAAATAATCCACAGGGCTAAGAACAAAGTACATATTTTAAAGGAAACTTTAAACAAATATTTTTAAAACGCTAAAATAAATTTTATTGTTGTGTTTAATATGACTTTTATAGACTTAAAACATTTATCAAACATTCTTTCTTCATAATGCAAACAGTTTGATAATTAGCAACAATCGATTGAAGTATAACTAGATAAACTTATAGAGGTGTGATTTTTTATGCTATCGACTTCCTTATACCCTTAACTAAAAATTTCCTAAAAAATATGTTAGTTATAATATTTGATTTGTTAATGTTAAAATGTTCGATTCTATCTAAACTTGAAATACTTGACCAACGACCAAAAAAATATTATTCAGTTGTTTTTTGTTGTTGTTTTTTTCGTATTTGAAGACCAACAGCTATTAAAAGATGCAGTCTGTTATTAAAAAAAAAATAAAGAAATTTTCAGATCTATTAAGGTTGAGGTATAATTACATCTAATAATTGCTTTGAAAGTATAATGATGAATTGTCTATTGAAAATAAAAGACTATCGAAGTAATTACTTCAGTCTATTTAATGTGTTACTTTGGAGAAATAATTTATTTTTCTTGTTATTTACAATCGAAAACTTTCTTCTGGCAGGGTTTGAGACGTGGAAGGTTAGTTGTCGTTGAGATACTAACCAGATTTGGAAGAGTGAAACTGGATTGTGCGCGCAGTGTGTAACCATCCACTTTTACCCTACATTTTTATTGCTGATGATGTTCAAGACATCAACATCACGTTTATGTGTTCTGATATTTTTCATAAATTTTAAATAATTAATTTTCATTCACAATAAATATTAATGAAAGTTTATAGTACGGAAGTAATTTTAATTAAGTCAAAATAGTTTTTATTCACATTTTATTATCTCTTTGCTATATTTTAAATAATTATAAAAAAAAAATCAAAGGAAATTTCCTTTTTAAAAATGTCTAAATATTTAGTCTTTAATTAGTTCTTAATTAAGCTAATGTTTAAAAAGGTTTTCCTAAATAAATATAAATAAATAAATAAATAAACCTTTATTTACAGTTTTACATATACAAGTAGCAATAAGTGTACATACATGTTCCGGACTTCCTTTACATGTTCAAACAACAGTGATTTTAATTAATTTAAGTTTTCTTTTATAAGTAAATTTTACAATAGCAGGAAAAATGTAGAAAAAACCCGCTTAAAAAAAAAATAAATAAAAAATAAATAAATAAATAAAATAGATAAAAAGAAAAGAAAAATTAACCATAATAGTAATTGTAATTTAAAATACATAAAAATAATACTAAATAAAGTAAGTTCCTAAATAAATATTTCTAGTCAAAATAGCTTCTTACATGACATGATATGTATTTAAATATTACAATTCTCTTGTACTTACAACTTATTAATATTACATTTTTCTCATGGAAAAACCGAGTGTTTATCACAGAAATTTTATTTATGTGTCATACTCACTATGTAGGCATAATTATTCTACCTAGAAAATAATCCTAAAGAATTCCAGCTCATTTAATCCAAAAAGTGATACTTTACTTCAATTAGGATCTCGTAGACTTATTGGCCAGCTGCCAGGTGTTGGAAGGTCGCAATAAATTGAAGAGAGCTGCATTTTTGATATGTTGTAAGTGCATGTCTGACTAGTGGAAATACAAGTTTGGTACCGGAAAAGCGGATGGAAAAACTTTTGGTGGCCGAAAAACCTCGACATTTTCGGAGTTATTTCGGTTTTTCCTGTATCTCTTAATTGTTGCATTTAAAAAAAAAAAAACATTTTTAAAGCCGATTAAGTTTGCTACAATTTGAATCCAAACTTTGAAAATTGGTCTTTTTTTCCAAATAGTCCCAATTTTCAGTTTGGGCCGACTTTCGTGATGAACTCCTCCCGAAGGAGTGATTCTACGTTCAAAGTGAAGGTAGTAAATTTAATTAGCTTTAATTTAAGCATAGACCAAGGACTGTAGGACTAACAGATTCTGAGTTACGCCTCTTGGAGAATTAGTCATTTTTTCTAAAAAGTCCAAATTTTAAGTTTCGACCAACTTTCGTGAAGAACACCGGTCGAAGGAGTGATCCTACGAAGAAAGTCAAGTGAAATGAAGTTTTAGTAAATTGTATTAGCTTTAATTTAAGCACAGACAGAGGCGAATAGGTTAGACTACCCTCGCCTCAGACTTCGTTGATATTTCTGGTCAAGTTTGAACTTAACAAAGTTACGCGATAATCATGCTTTGACATCTTAGTAAAGACAAAAGTATTCGTTCAACAAACATAAACATGTTACCATTACTGTTTTATTTTCCGGACTCCCCAATAAATAAGCTTCAAAAAAATGGTGGTCAGTTAACCAGTTCTTATTCCTAAAAATAATAAGATCTACTAGGACTACGACTACGACAAGCCGATTGGTAAACCTCCGAGAGGTAGGCCGAGGCGTATGTGGGATGATTGCATTAAGGATCTTATCGGTTTGGATTTGAATGGCAATTCGTGGGCCATAAAGATCTCTGATGAACTTTCTCTATAAAAGTTCTGATATAGAATTATTGTTAATAAAAGTTTTGATAAAAAACGTTCTGATATGAGATTTCATTTCAAAAAAGTTTGTTTGTCTGCTTATGCTACTGTTACTAATCGGACGATGCTACAGCGGGAGTCCTAATTCTTTTCAATAAAGGTATAATTAAAATAGAGATCTTTAGCGTGGACCTTACACCGCACAGTCTCGGGACAGCCATTTAACGTCTCCTTCGAAGGACTGTATAAGCGAAGATTTTTTACCACCTTTATAAGATTCTAAGGCCACCTAACGGGCTGTGAACCCGCGACCTTGAGCATAGAATGTTGTTATTCTTATTACTACACCGCAGGTGACTTATTTTAGAAAAATGTAAATTAGAACGATATTTTTTTAAATCAGATATTTTATTGCAATACTAAATTACATGAGAATTTATAAAATGTGTTGTTAGTATTTGAAATACGAAGGTAATTCATTTGTACGAGGTACCTAATGGATATCGCCTAATGAATACTGACTGCCGCTAATTGCCGCAGCGGCAGCTAAGCGCTGCAATCCATTGGGGCGCGTCCTATTGGAGGATTGACTGTTTTGTTTTATATTAACTAATGCAGATATGAGATATGGATCGATCCACGAACAATGACACTTTCTCCGACTGATGGATCGTTCCCGACGGTATCGCTCCTGACTTTCTCCAATTTGTCCCACTCCCGGCGTCCATTGCCTTTACACAACCTGGGTCTACAATGCGGGTCCCTTATGATAAGGATTGTTAGGGGTTTTTAAAGTGGATTATTCTGGTCCGAACTGGAACCAAGAAACAAAAAAGGACCTTCTCCGGAATCTGTAACGTTCCTTCTCTACCCAGGATACTCAGATTGTGATACTCGTACTCCAAGAAGCAAGATTTTTGGAATAATATTATCATTTCATATTAGTTTTCCAACTGTAACGCTAGTCGTAAATCTGTTTTATTTATTTTTAATTTACAACAGTATTATAACAATACAACAAGTAAATGGCAGAATTGATACATAATGGCATGGATAAAGACAAGTAGAGAAATTACCCATTGGTAGGACTCAAATATAAAACTATTTTTTTTAACAAATTTATTTATTGATATTTACAACTGTATTACAATAATTCAACAAGTAAATAGGATACGTGATACATAATGACATGAGAATGACAAGTAGAGAAACTACCCACTGGTAGTACTCAGATCAAAGTTCAACTAAGAAGCTCACGTGGCCATCTTCTTTTCAAATGCCTCGGAGGATTATCGGGAATTGAAGAGGAAGCTAGGTTTGAAACTAGAGGGTTTGAGTAGTAATGAAGTTTGTTATGAAAGGATAGATACCGGGTTCGGGCCAAATCAGCAACAAAGGGACATTAAGGTCGTTATGGATGACTTTATTCTTAACAAAATCAGGAGCATTGAGGATTTTACGAAGGATTTTGGATTTTAAGGATTGGATAGAATTTGATGGCTTAGTGGAGCCCCAAAGCTATACTCCGTAAGTCCAAAGAGGTGGTACGATGGTCATGTAGATGAGTCTTTTGTAGTTAATTGGGAGCTTAGAGCGTTTGTCTATTATAAAAAAATATAAAACTTAACTCTTAATTTTTTTTATACAATTTAGAATACAATAGGAAAAATACGAAAAAGCAAAGTTTTAAGTATCTAAAATACTGTGGAAAAACTAACCAGTCAACGTTTCGTCAATTCTGGCATCATCGCATCCAACATCCCAAACAGACTCATCAAATAGAGACAACCACACATTAAAAAAACGAGTCCCATATCATAAGGTTTGTTAGGTTTTTTAAGTGGACTATTCTAAGTCCTAAATTGAAACAAGAAATAAAAAAGATAAAAAAAAAAAACACTTCTTTACTTAGGATGTCCAGCATGTGATACACTCCTATAGATTGAAAAGTTTGAGAATAAAACTATCATAACATGTTAGCTTTCCAACTGTTGCGCTTGACTTAAGCTTATACAGTCTTAAATCTTAATAATACAATTTAGAATGTTACAGAAAAAAAACCAAAAAGCAAAGTCTTAAGGCTCTAATATACTGGAAAAACAAACCAGTTAAAGTTTCAAATTCAAATTTAGGCATCATCAGGACATGAAGAGAAAGAATAACATCTAAGAAGTGTTTTATAAGATAGGTTTTAAAAATTGTACAGGGGAAAAAGGCTTTTTCATTCTTGTATTAATTAACCTCTCCACGTTTGTTCCTTCGAAAGGGCTTATTCTCGACTAAGGGTTTTTGATTTGTATATCAATCTGAAGACCAGATAAATTTAATCCTATTTTCGAAGGTCCAAGTTTAAACGAGTGTCCAAGTGTAGTATTCAAGTGTCCAAGCCGTTAAGAAGACATGAGGTGCTCCTCTAGTTAAAAGAATATTGATATTAAAAGGCTCCCCAAACCGTAAGGCTCGATACCGACGCCACCAGCCGCAGCCCATCCGTGGACCACAGCCCAAACCCAAACGCAATCCTCCCATCTACGCCCCTGTCACCTACCAGCCGGCTCAGCTATAATTACCTTAAATGTAATTCGTTCCTTACTAAGTTGACTATGTTACCTATTACAAGTCCAGTTCAATCTTCCCACACTTACGTATATATTTCAATTATATTAACTGATGAGTGATTGTTCTGCAATAATATAATACATTTATATAATAAAATGATTATTTTACCCATTACAGACCTATTATTAAATTTATAGGTTATTATTGGAAAATTATTTTAATTGCTGGATTGATCGCACATTTTCTAATTGTGTGTGACAGTTTAAAACCGACGTTAAAATAAATTACTACACAAAACTGCCCTCTCTCTCCCTCTATATATACATATATATATATATATATATATATATATATATATATATATATATATATATTATTTGATATTTGATAGTTTATATATTATTTGATACTTTTAAAGCCCTTTTAGTTGTACTGCAACCGTTTTATAAAATACAAAATTTAACATAATAAATTGTAGAAAGTGTTCTCAAAAGTTACATGAGGAACACCTTTTAATGCCGTCATCAGGAACAAAGAACTGAAATGATTAAACAAGATTCAGTTGACAGACTCCCGTTTCATTCGACTGTCTCTTGTCTCTCTTGTCTTTGAAGACTTCCTGGTAAGAAAAATATGTTAAACAAGGGAATAAGTGGAAGGAGGAAATCTTTTCGAGTTGAAAGAAAGCGTTGCGGGACGCCATGCATTCATCTCACACGATGAGTCTCTGGATATTTTATGAGGTTTAATATGAACTTTGTTCATTTACCTGTCATTACGTAATATAGAAGTTATGTTTGTAATATTGAAGTAACTACGCTCGTCAGTTTCTGTGAAAGACTATAACTTATTGAGGATCTTAAAGAAATACAATTAATATGGTTATAAAAAAAAAAAAAAAAAAAACAGAAAAAAGAAAGAGCTACATTAATAAAGCAATTAATCTCTCTACTCCCAAGTATCAGTTCATAAGAACTGTTTACCTGTTTTATTTTTGCTCCATTTATTATTATATTCATTTGATTATTAATATGATTACCGGATTAGACATAAATTAGAATGGCTTGACTTATAGCGATTGCGCGGAATCAAGTTGGCTGCTGAGCAGCGGAGCTGTGCAGAAAGTAGGCTACCCGGAAATTAACGGGCTGTATACTAAAGTATTTTCCTTGCTCCTCCCAACATAATGGCCTCCCAACAGCAAAGCGTACGTCGGCTATATAATTATTGATTTGCTAGCAACTGATTCTAGTTTATATTCAAAATACTAAACAAAAAAAAAGTTTAATCTTTTCAAGTTGTAAATAAGCGGTTGGGGTGGCCGAGCGGGTTAACGCGCTTGCAAAAGTGCACCTCCTTACAAACCCTAAGGTTGTCAGCTCGAATCCTTTCTCTTAACTGCTTCAGCATTCCCTCTTAAGAACTCTAGCATAGCACCTTCAGCCTACAGGATGCAACTACAAGGACCGGGTATAGGATTGATGACTCTACCTCTAGGTACAACTTACTTATGTACTTTATACTCTTTACCTATTCCATACAGGAATCGGTTTATCGTTTTCCAGGATCTCAATAGCCTCCCGGCGATTCGGTCCTGGAACAGTCTGCTTCGGGGAAAGTTATATATGTCCTCCTGTGCCTACTGACTCCGAATGGCCATAATCCGTGGATCTATATTGAATTTTCGATAGGAAGGAGACAGTTAAATCGGCCCCAAAGGACTGGTTATGGACCTATGGGCAGTCTAACGCTGTACGATGGAAACCATATATAAACAAAATATTTGCTCACTATGTGCCAGTTCGAATCCGGCCATGGTGGATTCAAATTATTTTGTCGCAAACCTAAGAAATGAATCATAATTCCTACAAAAAATTGGTACCTTGTAGTAATAACTCGTCCCAATTATGAAGTGGAAAGGGATGTAAAGGATCAATTTTAAAAAATACTTATATTTTTTAACCTATTACAACTAGAATTTTCGCTAGAGACAAGGTTGATTTTATCTTCTCTTCTTCGACACCACATCCACCAAAACTCCAGAATTCATGCAAATAAAGGCAAACAATGTACCTATGTATTATCTTTGACTGCACCCCCGGACCAATTCAATACATTCAGTGATTGAATTCAATACATCTTAGTACATATACATTAGTTTATTGCAGAACAAACCTCGTCCCTAGCACTTATTCCCTTCGTTCCCACACTGGGAAAATGCACAACCTTAAAGTAAAATTAATTCCCAGAATGTTTATTTCTCTTTTCCTCGGTATTTGGTTCGTCGCAAATACATTTTTTATTGATTATATAAGCTATGTGAAATGAATGACAGGCTTAAGGTAGCTCGGAGAGAAAGTAAAGTTAAAGCTAAACAAGTTTAATATCAAGTTATCTATAATATATGTATTTTAGATATTTTTTAAACTTTTAGTCATGTAGGTTATAGTAATCAGGTTTTTGAAAAAGAGCTAAATGACATTTAGGAAACTAGAAACGCATGAAACGTTTTTGCACAAATAAAATAATTTTATTCTTTGTTTTGTACTGTAGGATTTTATTAACAGGCAAAAACTTTTTAATTACAAAATCCTTTGTATTACTTAATGACTTAGATTTTATATTTTAATTACGGCATTTGACGTTTTTTCATTTCCAGTTTCCAATTCTGCACATGTTCAGAAGCATATGTTTTCTTCCAAATCTCTCGATTCCATGGCTTCATCTATCTCCGAGTATTTTCTTCTTGTAACACCGATTCCAGTATAATGATCTAATCAAATCATAACTTAATTAATAATCTATTCAATGAAATTTACAACTGCATTATACTGATACAACAAGTAAATAGGATGGATGGTACATATTGGTATGAATAAAGACAAGTAGAGAAACTAACCAGTGGTGGTACTCAAATAACAAGTTCAACTTAGAAGGTCACGAGGCCATCTTCTTTTCAGACGCCTCGAAGGATTATAACAAATTGAAGAGGTTGCTAGGTTTGAAACTAGAGGTTTTGAAAGGAAATAAAGTTTGTCATGAAAAAATTGATTTCAGATTCGGGCCAAATCAGCTACAAATGGGACAAAAAGGTCATTATGGATTACTTTGTAGTAGGAGTAAGTAAGGAGCGTTGAGGATTTTACGAAGGATTTTTGATTGTAAGAATTGGATACGAGAGGAATTTCATGGCTTAGTGGAGTAAATGGAAGGAACAAAATTGAGCATAGTCACCAGTATGTTTCTATTCAACCAGTTCTAATGAGGCTATGGGATCATTTGATGAATGTTTAATAATTATTATTTGGTACTTGTGTAATAGCCGGTCTACCCTCTTATTTATATGAATGATCATTGAAAAATACAAAATAATAAACTGTTAATTCTAGACCCCTCTAGCCATGTTCCTATTCTTATATAAATGCTTTCCTTACAATTTCAATGGAAACATCTACATTTCTATCCTTGTCAAAACCCATATGGTGACCTTTTCCACACAGTTTAGTCTTTGGAATTATTGTATTAATTGTATAAGGATGTTCGTATGGTCCAATTCATCAAGCAAAATGGTTAGGCCATATAATAATAGTGCCTGATAAAAGAATCAATTTATCTCAGCAAGAATGCAAAGCTATATCACGCATATAACATTAGCTAGGCTAAGAAGGGCTGGAGATGTGGCCAGTATGGAGAACGACGCTATTCAGAGAAGACTGGTTTGGGTACCATAATGAAAAAAGGAAACGTAGAAGGCAACGACTAGGATGGGCAGGTAGCTTTTTTGGATCCAGAACTTGCAGGGCCTTGACAGAGAAGACAGAGAAGAGTGGAGACGCTGCCTTGATTTGGCCAAGACCAATGCTGGGTTGTAGAGCCTGTATTAATTGGTAAAAAAGTATCGAGCTAGCTCCTACAGGGTCTATAATTGGCAAAAGAAGGATATGCTTAAATGCCTTGAAACCTGAAACCTACCTCCCATAGCCGTAGCTACGTAGCTCATTTTATCATTCATCTCATTTGAGTAATTTTATTGTGTTTTTTTAGTGTTCTTGTCTAAAAACCTTATTTCATCTTGGCTGTGTTCTTGCTTGTTTAATATACACCAATGTAACTCCCAGATCCAAGTTTTCACTCTTTTTATTTGGTCTTGTTCCAGTTCTACGTTATTTGTACTATTGTTCCTGATACTTTAATATTACTATTTAACAAACATTAAGATTTTAAAAAAAACAACAGAATAATGGGAAAATCCGGTTATTTTAGATAGTTCGGATGAGTAACTAGCATATAAATTTTATCAGTTAATCTAGTAGCCAATTCATGTTTATTTTATTTCATCATTAATAAAATCGACCCAGTATTTTTTTCATTTCATTTTTCTATTAAGCCTTTTTTGGTCCTTCACACGTAAAAATTAATGATTTTAAGTTTAAGTAAAAATATGAATGTGTAAACACTGCTTGGGAAGGTTATAGCTTGTTATTGACAATTAAAGTTAGCATAAGTAGGTGAAAGGTTTGAATCTCCTTAGTTATTAGGTAGTAATAACAGTTCCTTTTGATGTTATGTGAGATGTTTTTTAAATGGAATTGAATCATAATATAGGCAGGAATAAAAGCAAGTCCTCAGAAAAGATAACAGTTGATGCTATTCACCCTTTATTCAATGCATACAGGAATCAGAAAAGTGGTACACAGCCTCCAGAAGATGACAGGTACTTCTGTAAGGAATGTCAGATTTTCTTTCCTATGTTTGATGTAGCTGTTACTGAACACTTTCAGAACAGGACACATTATCCCATAGAGTCATGTGTTTATTGTGAAGGACCTGTTTGTGAATATTTCTTTAAGAATCACAGAAAATTCTTCCATAATTGTGAAGAAAAGAATGCCAATAAAGATGCTGAACCCGAGATGTCGATGAAGAAGAGATTTACTTCTCAAAACTGTGATATTTCATGAGCCTCGGGAATCTTGTTGTTTTATTATGTTTTGTTTTTAATTCTAACGTTAAAGAAGTATGTCGAGAGTTGAGTTAAAGAAAGTTTACTGTTTATGTAAGGAAGAAATAGTTTACTGTTTATTATTGTTCAAAATGAATTATTGGAATAAAAATCTCATGATTTTATATACCATCACACTAAAACATTAAACAAAAAATCTAATTAAAAAATCATCACGTTTATTTGGCAAATATAATGCACTACTTTGGTTAACATAGTTTCTTTCTCTTCTGAGTGGGATAGATATTGTCAAATAGTTGTCTGTAAATATTTTTTAGAGTTGTCCAAAAAGGAAAGTTCCGATACAGAATGTATTATGTTGGAATATTATTCTATGCAAATCACTTTTGTATTCCTCTATTAAACTTTCATGTTTGTAAACTTGAATAGAAATGTCTCAAACTAACTTTATATTTTAAAGTTTCAATCCTTTATTCTATACGTATGTACTTCAAAAAATCAGATTTTTATGTTGCTGTTTTATTATTTCGTTATGTATAAGAAAAAAATACATATAATTAAGTATTCAAATCAGGGTACATTTTAAGAACTAATTGATCTATTAAACAATTACATGTGAAATAATCAGACTAAAAAAATGTTGATCTCCAATATTACATTGGAAACGCACAACTAGGATTAACAGTATGATGTCGGGTAGTTATATTATCATAATGTCTTACTAAATTAAAGTTCATCTTGATATTTTATCAGTAAATCGATGCTTGAGAAGTTTAAGCTCACTCATTAATGAATATTTATTTAAAAATGAAATATATTTTTTACAATTAATGTAACAGATTGTTATTTTTGTATACTAGATAAATATGTATTTTGAAATATAAATAAGAAATGCCAACATTTACTACTAATGTCTTGGAAGATTTCAATTATTTCTTCATTTATTACTTGATTTAAAAAAATGTCTATATAGATAAATATATTTTTGTATTTTTCATAGTAATTATATAATTTTTCTAAAAATGTATACAATGGGGATTGGTTTGTATCTATTTATCAGAAGATTTAATTTGTTTATTTTTCCATAGGAAAAATAAACAATATTGATCGGAGTATATCAATTTAATGGTTGTTATCTTATCATTCCAATTTGTTAGGTTTTATTACTATAGTAAATTTAATATATAAGTTTACCTAATGGAAGGAAGGCCAAAGATAATTTAGTGCAGTATTTAAATGAACTATTAATATATATATTGTTATTTTTTTTTACTATATTACACTTGTACTATGTATTTACAACGATACACTTTTTTTTTAAACAAAAATGTTGTTTTTTTATATTGGAATAGAAAATATTAAAATAAAAAAAAATTATGGCTTATTTATTTACTTCTTACCCTTATTTAGGGAGTGGGCTAGGTCATTATGTAAAGCACTGTGCTACTAATGTACGGTTTACAAGTTTGAGACTGATTATGGTAGGTAACCTTTTATTATCAACTGCAGAACAACCATGTAGGATCATAAGATCTCCCTCTGTCTCTAGTGGGTTCTAGTGGTATGGATTTTCTTTTTAGACATTTTGATGTTTTTGTTATTTCTTTGTTAAACAAATATTTTCTTTACTTAAGTAATAATATGATATATCAAATTTTGCCAAAACGTTGCTGAAAACTTCCACTATAACCAATAATCCTATATTGTAATACAATAGCTTGACTGCTAAAGCACTTTTATAACATTTATGGTATTATTCATCCTCAGATTTTATGATAAAATATTTGCAATGTTCATGTTTTCATCTTGTAATAAATTTGAAGATAAAATCCACAAGTAAAGAATTGTAATAAAGTTAATTTCAAACGCTACGCATTCATGGGTGCTAAAAATACCAACTAACTGTAGTTTGTTATAATAAACAATTTACAAAAATTTATGTAACAAATATGTTACATTAAATATTTTTTACTTTTGTATTTTTTAATATTGATAGGGTAAATCTGTACTAAATACCCAAACACCGCTCTTTGTCTCAACCCTTTTAATCCTTCATTCCCTGCATGTTATTTTCTAGTTAGTATCAAGTTACTCACAGTATTATTATATATTAGCAAAAATCTGTGTTTATTCCAGCTTAGATTTTAATTTTCCATCTTATCATAGATCTGCACCATGCTGTTTGTTTCATTAAAATCAAATTATGCTGCTATGACTAGTTGGATGATATTACTGAATTTTTACTATTCAGTTATAGTTAGGATAGTGATCTTTAACGAGTTCCTGACACTTTTTTTGAAGAAAATAAAAATAATAAAGCCACTTTAGGTTTGCCGGGCTGCGATCCCCTAAACTTGGGTATGATAGGTTGTTGTGCTTAACACTACACCACAAGTTACTCTAGCCACTTTTTGAACATTTAAATTACTGAGATTTTTCTTAAGATATAGTATAGATAGTTTACAGAATTTGGCCCAGACTAGTCAGAATTATAAATGCTTAGGAATTAAAACACTTTTAATGAAATGAATATTGAAAACAGAATTGAAGAATGTAGAGAAATTATATTTTAAGTAAAAGATGATCGTCTTGATCAAAAGGATATAATAAATTATTTTAGCATATGCATTGTATCTTAAATTAAAAGTACAAGGCTAACCAAATTCCCATTGAGCTACTGATGATCCTAGGTTTAAGATTGATTGTGACGAATAAGTTATTTGTTCTGCCGTTAGCTGTGGGTAGACTCTGTTGGATCTAGGGACTCCTGGGGCTTACCCAACCTCCATGAAGTAGTTGCACTTGCGGTTCAGCATAATCTTAACCAAATCACCTCACAGCACAATCGTTTGCTTATTCATTTAACGTTATTTCATGGTCCTATGGCTAGTCGGAAGATGCTACAACGGCAGTTCTAAATTGTCCCTACCCAGTATTTATTCCTTTCAACAAGTGTTCCTTCTGTTTTCGATCATGTAGCCAAATCTTAAAGAATTACAAATACACAAAAACCAGAAGAAACACCTGTTGAATGGAATAAAAATATTGGCCATGCCAATTTTATTTTTATTTAATAGTGGACATTGTGAATTTTATTGAACAGGGCAGGCTCAGTTGGGCTGGCCATGTCGCAAGGATGGAAATGAAAGAAATTCCTAGAAAAGTAGTGGACACAATCCTTCACAGTACACAACGGACTGGTAGGCCAAGGCTTCGATAGGTTGAAGGAATGGTAGTGGATGCATAGAACCTGCTACGGATCAGAAGCTGGAGCGGGGTAGCACAAAATCGGGCCGAATGGCGGCGGCTCATTGAGGAGCCCAGGACTCACCCATAGTTGTAGCGCCACAGAGATAGATAGGTAGATAGATTTATCCCTATCCAGGTTTAATTAGGATAGAGATCTTTAATGAGTATGTGACACTGTATAGCTTTGGAACCCTCATGTTACATCTCTTCCGAAGGATAGTATAATTAAGGATTTTATACTCCTTTAAAATAAGGCCAGCTGAACCCGGGGTCTTGGGCATAGTAAGTTGTTGTGCTAACCACTGCACCAAACAGACAGCACAATTGTTGGCCTATATAGTCTACACTGTGTACTAAACCCATTGTGCTTCATCTTTTTAAACAAAAATCAGTGTTAAGCTTTTGGATTTCTGAGATGTTTGATATATTACTTAATTACATGGAAAAAAATTCTCATGGTAGAGACAGAGCATTTGTAATAATTAGTAACTTTGTTTTGAGGTTAAAACATAATCTATAAGTTTTTTAATAACATTTCTATATATCTATTTATATGGTGCTACAACCCGGGAGTCGGTCTTGGCCTCCTCTAGGACCTTCCACCATCCAGCTCGATCCATTGCTGCTGCTCTCCAGTTCGATGAGCCTAGCAGTAGTCTGGAGTAAGTCGCCACACTATCCATCCACCTCAGTCTGGGTCTGCCTCTCCTTCTTGTACAGTCAATCCTATCTTCGAGGACTCATTTAGGAATTTCACCTTCCATCAAAATCACATGGGCGGCCCAACTTAATCTTCCCAGTTTTATGAAGTCGACGACATTCAGTTCATTATATAAGACGTATAAGTTCCGGTTCCATCGTCTCCTCCAAACTTCTTCTTCTTTTACGGGACCGTATATTCGTCGCAAAATTTTCCGTTTGAATATAAGGAGGTTATTCTCATCAGCCTTTGTCATCGTCCATGTTTGTGAGGCATAAGTCAACATTAGTCTAATCAAAGATTTATATAATCGTGCTTTAGTCTTCCTTGTGAGTAGATGGCTCCTGATCTGCCTCCTCAAACCAAAATAGCAACTGTTGGCTGCCATTAATAACATTTAGTAGTATTCAAACCTTGTTGAAATGATAGCATTCCAATAATTGGTTCGGTGTTTCATAAATTTTAGGAATCAAACTTGATATAAATACCTCGATCTTGATTAAAAATTTTCTATTTGTTGTTGTTATGATTATTAATTTATTTACGTATTAAATTATTTAATCTTCAATACTTATTTAATTTAGTAGCAATAACCATCCAAATACAAATGATGATTCAAATAATTTACAGATTTTGCAATATGATTTTATTTAACAGTATCATATTTTAAGAATTGTCAAATAATAAAAAAATGAATTCATTTTTATGAACTTCAATTTGATCTTATTCTATTTATAAGTAATTATGTAAAATTATTATTACGTGTGTATTATATCCAACTTTTTGCGCTATGATTTTATTTAATCGTTCTTTATTTTTTTGAAAACCACAAAATTCAACATCAAGAAAAGTAAACCTTCTTCTGAACCTGCAATACACTCTTATTCTTCCCTATAATGAATTATTATCTTTTGTATTATTTATTTTCAATTATTATTACTTATACATTATTCCTTCCAACAATAAATCGGTAATCCTTCGATATTAACTTTGAAATTGTATCAATTATTTAATTGATTTAAGATTAAGTTATTTAATTATGTAGCCAAATGCGAATTATTTAATTATGAGCAAAATCGAGATGCGTTTCACATAACCCCTTTTTGGTTTTGGTGTCTTGATAATGCCTGAATAGGCGAAACGTCGACTGGTAAGTAGGTGTATTTTTTGAAACATAAGGCTTTGTATTGTGGTTTTTCCCAATAGCATTATAGCCAAAACTAAACTTTACAATAAAAATCACAAAGAAAAAACTGCGTCTTAATTTTATATGTAATGTTATACAATAGCACTGACAGATAGATGGCTATTATCTGATCACATGAACTTTTCATTTAAGTTTGTTAAATAAATTAGTCTTATTATTATTATTATCACTTTTGTTGAGAAAATCTTACTCACTACTAACAGTATGTCAAGCATAACTCGCATTTAATATTGTTGAAATGTATTTTGCTCATTTTGACGTCAGTAAACAGTTGTCTATTCATTCCATCATATTTGTTTTATTGTATTGGTGACGAGTCACCGCAAACCAGGCACTCACAGACCAGGCATATTCGCCATGAAGATGGCCAAACAAAACAAAAATATTTAAGAATAATCACCATCAAAATAACAATCAATAAAAATATAATTATTGTAGTGAAGTGTAAAAAAAAAATAAATAATAATATAATAATAATAAAATAGAAAATAATTATTGTAGTAAGTGAAAAAAAACTAATTAGGTTAAAAGGGGGACTTAAAGTTAAAGATTAAGCCTAGCAGAATTTAGAGAATAACCGAATTTCGAACCGTATTCTATTTTTAGATTTAGAACAAATATTTACTTCTGCTTTTAGGTTGTTTTGTACTTAATTCAATCAATAAAATCAGCTACTGATGGCCGTTGGCAGATATTGTTCTTTTAGGATTTCAACAAACTGCTTATTAAAATGTTTCTTTTTTAACACAGTTTTTAAAGAAAGGGTAAAATACATTTCATTTTCCATATTATTATTTTTTTTTAATACTTTTTTCATATTTTTTGGTATATTTTCTAAAGTTGACATACATTTTATTTACAAAACAAGATAGTCACACCTAAAACACATTTGTCATTCTTTTACAATCTATTATTTATATTTTTAATTATATTAATCCAATATGAGTACTATCAGTGGGTGGTTTCTCTAATTGCCTTTATCTGATGTCATTTATGTTTCTTTCACTCTATTTACTTATTGTATTATAATGAATTTGTAAATTTAAATAATTAAATTTCTAAAAAACTTAAGCTGAATAAATATTGAAACTAACTACTAAATGATAAAAGGATCCATCCATTTTTTTATCTTCCTTTTTTTCTCATTGTTTGGATATCATTGTTTTATTAAAAACTACATAGCCAATTATTTTCATTATAAAAACAAAAATATTATTTAGATTAATATAATAAAAATATTTAAATATCAAAACAGCTGAACAATAATTATCAAAAATTAATAATAAAATTATGATATTTATTTGGAACGAATTAATAAAAAATGAATGAACGAATTAGTACTTTTAATTTAAAACAATTTTTATATTTGTAATCATTTCCAAGCATAGGACTGAATCTGTTGTATTAAAGAAATACCTTTATTTAAAAATGACTTATTAGGTTACCCTAGAAGTTAAATTTTTTTTCTACATGAATTTGACCCTGTAAAATGAGTTTAGGTAAGAACAAGCAACTAGGCTATGGCTGCGCTCACCTCCTCTTTTCAAAAAATGTACTTTTTGATATAATTTTGGTGGACTGTGTGCTGAATATCATTAAATAGTTTATATTTGATCTAATTACCACATTATTATTTATTTGAGCTATTGTAATATAAAGATTCTTCTTTGGTAGCTATATTTCCACTCTGGAAGATTAGCGACTACCCATAAAGGTTCATGAAAAAGACTTCAATAGTTAGGGGTTAAAATGTATACTATTACAACAATGGTAACTATGGAAAGTACCAAGAAATGTTTGCAACTGTTTAAAAACATTTTTACTCCAGATTCTTTAAATCTGTAGGCTTATTTATTTTGATAATTAAACAGTTTTAATCTCATCTTATTTCTGTGTTGGAACAAAACAAGTATTCTTTAGAACGAGAGATTCTCAGTTTGAGTAAGTGTTAGGAATAAATTAATATGAAAACAAATTTATTTACAAATATTGATTTTTGTTTATTTTACTGTTCACTTAATCCTTCAATAATTTATTATTATTTAATAAAAATTTGTATCTATTTTATTTATTTACACGAAAGCATTAAATTAAAAAAAAAAAAAAGATTCTATCAAAAACATACATTACTATTTTTTGAAACATTTTGTAAAAAAATTCATGTAATGACTTAGTACAACTGAAGCTCAACTAATTGATTAGTTGCATTTGAGCCTTCGAGGTGGTGGGATGTTTCTTGGATGCATTATTCATGTTTTGTTTTGCTGTTATTCTCTTTCTATCCTGAGGATGCCTGAATGGGTGAAATATTGGATAGATAATTTCTATTTCTGTTTTAGTTTGGAAACTTAAGGCTTTTCGTTGGAATTTTTCCACGGTCTTAACATTTATGTAAGGTCTCTTTTTACTTTTCAATATTTTTAAATAATTTCGTTATTACATAATTGAACTGATTGAAGAAAATTTATTAGTGTATGTTTATAAATATAGAATGAAATATGGAGTAGGATCATGCCAAAAAGTTGGTTCTCTGGGATTCAAAGACATCTAAAAAGTGGTCTGATTACTATTGTTACAGGACCCCATCAAATAAATACAAAGCAAGTAGGCTTGGAACTTTGTAACTGTTGTATCAAAGAGGAAATTTACGATTTTCTAATTAGATGTTTTAATAAATACCCTTTTGTATCATGAGAGTTATACACTCAGTTTTTGACAGACATTTTCCAAAGCTTTTTCCTTCCATAATAACTTTTTCGACTTAAAAAAAAAAGTAGTCAACATTTTTTAAATTCGCTTCACACAATAAGTAACTTCAAAATTTCTTATTTTTTTCTGCTTGGAGACAACTTGAAGCTGATTAAGGAGTTTAACTAAATAAAACTATCAGCTTGTAATAATTCCAAGGTTAAAACCTGACAGCCATAATAAAGGTATTTTTTAAGAATGAACATTGTGAAAAATTTGGTCCTTTCATCCCTGGCATTCGGAAATTATTCATGGACCTTTCAATCCAAATAAGATAATAAAAATAAATAACAAATCTCGGGCAAATCACCTCCCTGCATTACCGTTGTCCTAGAAACAGTGTAGGCCATTATGTACTAATGGCCCATGATTCTCCATAGGTTGTAGAGGTACAGGTATAAAAATTATGAAAATCATACACTGAACAACACGAAAGAGAAAGGTGGATTTGAAAACCTATCCTTAGTTTAATTTATTATATTATATTATAATTTAGTTTCTTTTTCTTACCTAAACCAGAAATCGTACCTTTATCTTAGAAAAAGCAAAAATTGAAAGGTGTCTTAGAATCGAGATTACCACTGTATAAGAGGCAGATATGTCTTAAAGATTAGCTATTTATTTCTTTAGAAATTTACTAACGTATTTAATTTATTTATAATTTTTATTACTCATTATATTTTTGTAAATATAAGGAATTATCTACAAAAAAAATTATCTTTCTGGTTAAAAAAAAAATGACATATTTGTAAAAAAGAAGGTCACTCTGTCAGAAGTCTATATTACCAATAAATAAGTCCTATCTATTTAATATGTTCTATTTCTGCTTTTCAGTTTTTTTTCCAGTGTGGAGTTTCCATAATATCAGGTCCCTTATCTTTCCAGTCTTCACTTCGGAGACCCCTCAATGGCATTTATTCCTCCAATGATTTACACCATCCTTTTCTTATTTTTTTCGGGAACCCAATCCCTTTTTCCATCCATCGATCAGGAGTTTAACAACGGTTATGCCTTTGTCTTTATTCTTTCGCCGATGGTTTCTCCCAGTTCCGTTCCATTCCTTTCCTTAATACCTAGTATCTGATCGTATCTGGCCTAGTCATCTTTAAAAATATCCAATAATCCATTTTCAGAGAACTAATTTTGAAGAAAAATTTCAATGACGCAGTCCATGTTTCTGCTACATATGTGAGAATACTCTCAATGACAGAATAGAAGATTTACTTGTTTGTTTCGTTTAACGTCATTTTACGCTGCTATGGCTAATCGGACGGAGCTTCAGTGGAAGTCCTAAATTTTGCTATCCAAGTTTAATTAGGATAGGGATTTTTGACTGACATCGCCCAGGCTCAATACAGCCATTTTATGTATCTCAGAAGGACGGCCTAATTAGGGAATTATTACTCCCTTTAAAAATCCTAAGGCCACTTTCCGAGCTGCGAACCTAGGTTGTTATACCAATCACTAGAAGACCAAAGGTGACCGCAGGAGATTTTCTGTTTGTTCTCTATGGAAAGACTTGTGCCATATTACTGGATGATACATCCTTATTGACTTCCGTGCTATTTTTCTTGCAATAGCAAGAAAAATAAGTTTTTAAAATAATTTATTTAATGAAATTTACAACTGAATTTAAAAATAATACAACAAGTAAATATGAGTTTTTTTTTAAATCCATGATTTTAGTTTATTTTTGTATGATGTAAACTTAAGTTATAAGATTTTTTCATAAAATTCTTAAATGTGGAGCTCATTACAGTTTCGGAAACATGAAATCTAAATTTATAAAATAAATTAATTTCTTTTAAATCATAATTATGGTCTTCATTTTTTCTATGAAATTTTCTGTTAAAAAAATGAGGGCCTCTGACTTTTTCAACTAATTGGTCTTCAGAAAAGAAAATTTTAAAGGCTTTTCGAGTAACTTTGAATATTGATTGCGTTTTGAATAATAGTTAAGCTCAACTTGGAAAGTACGAATGAAATATATGAACAGAAGCTGGATAAGAGAGATGTCAGTTGCAGAAGGAGACAGTAGCCATTGAATTATAAATAACCCCGTTGATAGAAGAACTGTCATTCTAAATTGAAATTGATTCCCCAAGGGGGGGAGAGGGAGGGTCGCTGGTACTGAGTAGAGTTAAACGGTCTTTTCTCACTTTTTATTTTTAACGCTATTATATATTTATTTGATACTTGTCCATACAATAAAATTATAGTGAATACGATCGTAACCGTCACTTTGATCCACTAAACTCTCAAGACTGTTCAGTATTGTGGGTACTGTATCTTTTGCCCCTGTGTGTAAGTTATACCAATAGAATTTTATGAACATATGATCTCTAATATATAAAAAATTAATAAAAAATAATTGTTTTTGCGGCTAGTAATAGTATTAATTTAATGATTTAATGTATTTTTGTAATTTAAGTGGGTGCGATCACATTCATTGTTTAGATCCGCTAAACCCTCATAACCGCTCATTATTACGAGAATTTTTTAGTCTACTCCCGTGTCTAATTTTAGTGATATTATTAGAGTATTTATGAGCATCTGATAGGAAATATAGAAAGTGCCCGTAGATGTTTTTTTTTGTGGCATACATGAATAAACAATACAGTCTTGCTAAATACTAAAACAAAAACAAATGAACCACTACAACCCGTGAAGGGTTTTGGGATCTATAGTGAGAGAAAATACTGTTTACAACGTTTGTTTTGAAAGTTAATTTGGCCTAGATCACGCTGAACCGCCAGGTTTTCCCTCCAATTAAGTGTTTTCCCTCCCAAGCTCTAGATGCTGGTTAAGGAGGGTCTCCATATTGCACAGGGCCCATCTATGGCACAGAAGATACATACTATGGTTCCCCGCTCCCTAATTAAGTAAAATATGTTATTTTTTATCTTTTCCCAATGACTAAAATTGGACAGGTGTCTTTAACGAGTTACTGACATCGTACTGACTCAGGTCCTCAATTTCATTTCCTATTTGAAGAATGGCTTTACTAAGGATTGTTTTACCCCCTTTCAAAAATCCTAAGGCTACCTGATACGATTTTGAGGATAGTAGAGTATTATGCTAACGACTAAACCACATAGGATCCTACTATAATGTATTTTCCTAATTCATAGAATATTTTAAGGATGGGTTTACAAATTAATAATTAATTCTTGGCTGCATAATTTGGGGTTTTTCTTTTCTTTTTTCATTCCAACTTTTTGTTGCTTCTTCCTTTCTTTTCTCCATTTTCTATCCGGATTGGATTTTTTTTCTTCAACTGTAAACATTATAAATTAACTTTGTTAATTTGTATCTGTCCTTTATTAAATTTTTAATTATTCTTATTATTATGCATGGTTAGTGTAGATTTTCATTCCATATGCATGCAGTAACAAATGCATCGACTTGGAGCGGATCGGAAGAGCTCCTAGGGATTGCTTGGGTCCTGATAGCAGGAGGGAGGATGCAGACCAGAGCGCGCAAATCAGCAATTCCCGCAAGCGCCCCCTCTTCCTTCAAATTCCTCCTACACAACGGAACCCTACAACGTCGACAATTATTGTCAACAATCGAAAATTCCTCGTCGATAATTTTATCGATTTTCCGAATTAAATGGTCTAAATCTGGAGAATTCTTTGTTAGTCGAAGTCGGCTAATATCCCGATGGTACTTTTACGTTCCAGCGAAGATACGGAAAAGATGCAGGCTCGAGGTTGGATAAAATCGATAGGGCGCATGCGTAGTGCCCCCTCTCGTACCTCAAGGTTCCCATCTCGACTCAGTTATTTCCCAGCGGCCAATCCTCCTGGTTATTTCCGACTTCTCCGTCGACTTTTTCTCTTCTGTCAAAGATGTTTGGTGGACTTGGTGGAGGTATATATATCTCAATAAAATAAATTAATTAACCTATCATTTCATTATTATTAACACTTAAATATTTAATAAAATTTCTATAACTTATATAAAACTCAATAAATTGTTTCTAATGTTAAAATATATTTTTGTATTTTATTAAGCATTCGATTTAGCAAAAATTTAAGTTTAATATGTGTGAAATTATCGGCAATTTCGCAACCATGTATAACCAAAATATGTATTCGTATATATTTTTCTGAATGTTCAGAAGAAGGAACAATTAAATTTACCTAAAATATCAATCAACAGATTATAAATTCTTTTATTTTTGAAAATTGCAAACAAACATTTCCTCAGATTAAAATTGAAATTCATAATAGAGTTCTTCTTTTCCACTTTTTCCTCTGAAATTTCATTTTTATTCTTAATTTAAATTTATATGTTAAAATTCACAAAATTAGCAGATTAAAGAAGCCATTCCTTTTCAAAATTAAAAAAAAATATCAAATTTAAAATATTAAGTTATAGCAGTTTTTTTATAAGTTTCAAAACCTTGAGCTCTGATTACTACTGATCTTTACTAACTTACGATTTTTACTAATATTGTATGCTTTTTATACCATATGTTGATTTCATGAATGATTTTCTTTGTACCTTTTAATATTACTACATATTTCACATATTTTAGTAATTAATTTGTATCTAAGTCTGTATTAGCTTTGAAAATAGGTTTATTGTAGAAAAGTAATCTTCAAGAAATTTTGAAGGAAATTTGAATTTATAGACGCCATTGCTCTCCACGTTGCACACCCCCTTTCTTCAGTGAGGCACACCCCTACGAATGCCGGCATTCATTCTATTCTATTCATTTAAATAGTACTATTGGATTTAATAATGATAATTAATGTTACTAGCAATGGTTAAATGCATTATTTAAGATTAATATGAATATTAATTTCGTTAAATTTTTAACTCCAGTCTGTAATGGATCACTCAAATTTATGAATACTTCTTTTATAGCTCTCAACTTTCTATTTTAATTTGATATGTATTAAATTATGTAATGTTTAAAAGGTCTAGATTACATAAGATGTATATTTGAAAATAAAAGAGTTTGAAAAAAATACTATACAAAATTCAAAATAGATTTTTTTTTTAGATTAATTTATTGGAATTTACAACTATGATAATATTACAACAAGTTAATCTGCTAATATGAATAAATGACATGAAGAAAAAAAATTGTGGAGAAACTACCTATCAGTAGCACTCCAATAGTTCTACGGTAGAAGGTTTCGAGGCCATCTTCTTTTCAGACGCCTTGGAGGGTTATCAGGAATAGTATGGGGAGCAAGTTGAGAGACTAGCGGATTCAAGTATGTATGGAGCTTGTCATAGAGGGATAGGTATCTAGTTTGGGCCAAATCAGGAACATATGGGATATTAAGCTCATGATGGATGAGTTTGTTTGTGACATAATAAGGAGCATTGAGGATTTTACGAAGGATTTTGGATTGTAAGGATTGGATACGAGATGAATTGGATGGTTTACTAGAGCCCAAAGCTCAACTTCGTATGTCCAAATAGGTCTGATAACTGTCATTTAAATGAGTCTTTTGTAATTAATTGGCATCTTAGAGCGTTTGTCTAGTAAATGTTGAAGTAGGCGAAAACGTCGAGCAGTTCCTTGTCTTTTCAGTCTTGTATGAGGATAAAATTCGAAATGAAAAACTTGTTTGATTTTGTAGTAACTATTTCTCTATTTCTTGAAAACGATAATTTTTGGAAACAAATTTTAAATGTGCTTCAATATAATCGAAATTATATCATATTAATTTTTCAAATTTATTTTTCATGTACAGTTGTTCAAGTTGTTATAATGCAATGGCGAAATGTTTAAAGGTGTAGTTATTGTAATTAGTAGATGTAGTAATTAAAATTGCAGTTAAAAATTCAATTATGAATTTATTGTTTTAAGTAATAAAATTTCATAAATATTACATATTTTTATGTAAAATACATTATTCCTAAATAAATCCCTGATGAAGTAATTTAATAATTGGTTAAAATTGAGATTTGCAAATTTATTTCCGTCTTTTCCTTATTAGAATATTCTGGCCAAATTTTTACAATAACGATTAAAATGTCATCAGGTTTAATTAATTTTCCTCTAATGGACGTCTAGAGTTCTATTCAATATATATTTTGAAACTAATTAATGAAGCGAAAACCCTACCGAGTTTTAATCCCTGGTTGAAAGAACTCGTGATCATCTTCTTTTCCTTTCAGATAATAACCGATTGGTATCGAAAGTTAAAAACTAGTAGATATTTATTATGTAATTGAAGGATGAATGTCTGTTTGTAGCTAAATCTGCTTACAAAGGGAAAAGTAAAGCCATTGAAAATAAATTAATTTGTGAAATAAAAAGGAGAGATGGTGAAGTCACCTTTGAACGAATATGGGAAAAAATATATCTTAATGTGTACCATCTAACTGCATTTTTGTTTGTTTCATTTAATGTTACTTTATGCTGCTATGACTAATCGGACGATGCTGGTATCGGAGCACTAAATTGTTCCTAACTTGGTACAATTAGGATAGGGATCTTTAACGAGTGCCTCACATCGCTCAGTTTCGGGTCCACCGTTTAACGTCTCTCCGGAGGACGGAAGTACCGAGGATTTTTTTCTCCCCTTAAAGAATCCTAAGGCCAACTGCTGTGTAGCGAACCCCGTATATTGGGTATAGTACTTTGTTATCCTAACCACTCCACCATAGGTGATCCTTACCATCATAGTGGTCTTACCATTAATAAGTCACAGAAGTGAAGAACTCGTCGAGTTATTTAGAAAGGGATCTTCAGATATTATTAAAAGAGGTAGCATACAGCGCAGGTTCAGCTCTGATGAAAATCTACAGTTGGTAACGTTGCTTTACTCCTTTAATATTTTAGGTTAATATTAATATTTCATGAAAAGCTGATCCCTGAATTTCGGGGGAGGCCAGCTTTGGACAAAATCCTCTTTTTCCAATCCTCTCATGCTCCCTAAAAAAAATTAAAATAATAAATGCTTTGTTAAATTTTAGAAATCTTCATTATTTAATCGACATTGATTTATTATGCTGATAAACACCTCTGTTCGTTGTACAATAGTAAACGGTTTACAAAAAAAAAACAATTTTTTCTCCCACCTTACTTATAGTTACGCCTCTGCATTTCATGATCCTTCATTATTGATCGACTGACGAATCATGCTTTTAGAGTACCATAAGTTCGTTTAAAACATTGAAAAATAAAAATAAAATGTAAAAAAGTGAGTTATTTTACAATATTTCGGAAATTATACGATTTTTTGTATCGCTTATTTAAATTACTTACTTACATGATTTTAATTTACTTGATTTGTTTACGATCGCAACTATTACCCAATAATACCAGAAGTGAACGAATCCGTCTATACTAGACAAAATAGATTCAAAAAAATACATACGTATTGCATTATCTGATATTGAAAAAATTTACGCTTAAAATACTAACTTAACTGCGTACTAGGAAGTAAAAAAAAAACTTGTACCACTGCAACCCATGAAGGGTCTTGGGTGCAATATATGGTAGAGTCTGTACTATTTCTTGGCCTACGGCTGTGCATGGAGATGATTTATCCGAGATCGCGCTCAACCCCCAGGTTTTCCCCCTTATTTTGAGTATCCACATTATAGAGCCTGGATGAGCCTCAGGAGAGTCTGTAGATTCCAAAGGCTTTGGCTGTTGAGAAATTAAATCATTCATCTGTTACAGCCAACTTTGTACCCTGAACCTTCAGTATAGTAACTCAGGCCACTTTTACACAATTTTATTATTATTGTTTTAATTCTTTTTACAATGATGTTTTGTTAACTTTATATTTATGGTATTTTAACCTGCATCAAGAATACCATAGAAGGTTGTATATTCTATCGAGTCACGTAATAGCGTTGTGTGCATGATATGTGAACGTTTATCAAGTACACAGTTCTTCCATAACGCTAACTCTAGATACAGTTAAGCAAATATACGTATATATTATTTTTGGTATAATGCACAATATTATTTTTTACATACAATATTTTTAATAATTCAAAACTACAATACTTATTTGAAGTAGAAAATTTTGTGGTTCTCTAAACCAATTTATTAAAATGAAATCATTTTATAAATATTCAATTTGCAAGTTGCCAGTTTAATCGCAGATTAAATTAAATTTTTAAATTACTTCCCTACTGAATTAGATTTCTGAACAAATTTACCTGAATTTCAGACATACTATATTCTGTAGATTTAATTAATATTCTAATATCTGTTGAATATATCCCATACATTTAAACTAGCGTCAGACAGTATTTTATTTTTTTAATGTACAAACCTATTCTTGAATTGGGAATTGAAAAATACTGAAAATTAAATATTCTAAACTTTTTGTCATTAGTCATCAAATTTTTGTTTTTGATTTTTGTCAATATTCAACTTCATTAAATATTCAGCTTTTCGTCAGTAAAATATCAAATAGCTTTATCATTGATTTTGGTTATTTATTTTTGTCTGATTCCTTAAGAACAATGTTTTGAGATATTCGAAAATAAGGTATTGCGTAAAATATTCGGGCCGAAAATGGATGAGAGTGTTGGAGAATTTAGAAGAGTACACAAGGAAAAATTGCAAAGAAATGATCCCGGTCGATATTATTAAAGTGATAGCGTAGCGAAGTTTAAGATGGGCTTGTAAGTTGTTGGGCTGAGTAATGAACGAATTCCTAAAAATTTAATAAGCGCTGTACCCTCTGCTGAACATCGGAGGCGTAGGTGGAGGTATTGTGTTAGGAGTGATCGTTCGGTTTTGGGTAGTGGTCCATAGATGGGAGTTTATAAGCGGATATTAGTGGTATCGGCAACGGGTTCGATAAGCCTTATTGTTATTATAATTTACTATAAATACTTGTATTTTAATATTAATTTATAATGTATAAAACACGATTGATGTAAAGAAATCATTT